>BSYO01000007.1:14603124-14699340 GCA_033239525.1 Nepenthes gracilis
ATAAGTGATTTGGATTAATGGGAGAAAAGAATTACGTCTTCAGACGTAATCACACCGGGGAGAAGGCACTCCGGACAAAAAACGACGCACTCCAGAGTCCGGAGTTCTTGCACTCCGGAGTCCGGAGTTCTCAGCCACCGAACTCCGGATTGCCTTCACTCCGTCCAATATAAAACACTCCAGCAAAAAAGGAACACCGGATGAAAGCAAGCAATCCGGTCAAAAGAGCTCCGGATAAGAGAGCTCAGGCCATTATGACATTCCGGCCAACAAGGGCACAGGAACTAACAGACGCCATGCACTTTTTCTTTTTTTCAAAAAGAGCTCCGGAATCAAAAGCACTTCGGCCTTTTTTTTTTTTTTTCAAAAAGAGCTCCGGAATCAAAAGCACTCCGGCCTTTCTTTTTTTTGGGGGGGGGAGGGGAAGAACAAACCGGCTAAAAAAAAGAAATGAACTCCGGCCAAGAGAGCACCGGATTCAAAAAACCAAGAGGGCACTCCGTCCTTAAAGACAAAGAGCACTCCGTCCCCCGAGTTTTTTTTTTTTTTTGTCAGAAAAGACAAAGGGCAAACCAGGTAAAAAGAAAGAAACGAACTCCGGCCAAGAGAGCATCGGATTCAAAACCACCAAGAGGGCACTCCGTCCATAAAGACAAAGAGCACTCCGACCTTTTTTTTTTTTTTTAATTTGATAGACACACTCCGGCCCCCTAGAGGCCACACTCACTCCGAGTGACAGCAAATGGATGATGCTTGGGCACTCCGTCCTCCAAGAATCCACAATTACTCCGGACGACAGCAAATGAATGACGCTTGGGCACTCCGGACGACAGCAAACTTATGACGCTTGGGCACTCCGGAATCAACCAGCAATGAGTGACTCCCTCCATAAACAGAAGAGTAATTCACTCTAGCTGTTAATCGGGAATCACAACATCTGAAAGCAGACTTGTATTAGGGATGCTCCATCTGTTCAAGACCTGCCTGTCCAGCTTTGAGACTGCATTATGAGATACCTCAAGCTTCCCTGAATTGCCCGCAGAAATCTGGGCAACCATTTGGGATTCGTTATGAGCTCTCGTTCTCTTAAACATGCGATGATTCCTTTCCTTCCAGATAAAGTAGATAGAAGCAGCAAGAGTAAGACGAAACGAGAAGGCTTTGAGGTTTTTGCCTTGCCAACGTTTAGCAGCCCACAAGATATTTGAATTCCAGTTAGATTGTGGCCAGCAACAACCAGCTCTATGACGCATATGACGCCAAATAACCTAGGAGAAAGGGCAATCAAAGAAGAGGTAGTTATGACATTCCCTTCCATTGGGACAGAGGATGCATGCCGCAGGGATGTGAAGGTAGTTGCCAATCCTATCCAGGGTACTAAGCCTATTTCGGATAGCCAGCCATAGGATAAAGGAGTGAGACGGGATGGACCAGGGACCCCAGACAAGGCTAACCCACTCAACCGCAGCATGAGGCTCACGGAAAATCCCATATGCTGATTTTGATGAGAACACCCCACTACGATCAGCAATCCAAAGGATCACATCTTTTTGGGTCGGATCCGGGAGGTAAGGAGGCATATTATTCAGGATCTCAGCGACCTCCATATCAAAAGGGTTAGGCCAACTCCAGGAACCATTCCTGATAATATCCTTAACCTTAGCATCAATTGGCAGCCCCGTTATACATCTGATTCTTTCGTTAGATCTATCACAAAGTGGACCGAGCGGATGCCAAATCGCCGAGCCAAAGAAAAGTGTTGCCACCGTCACCGATTTGATGTCAATTTTAGTGCGCAGGTATCGCGCAATTTCATTAGCTTTTTCCAACACCAAGGGGCAGAGTCGGAACTTTGATGGTCCGGATCATCGGTCTTTGATACGATGTTCATGACACCAAGTAACCCGGATGGAGCATGGATCTTAGCAATAATCCTCCCGGAAATGCCGGGCCAACAATGCTTTGTTATAAGTAGTCATGTTTTTATTCCAAGCCCACCTTCCTCTTTAGGAGAACATATGTCAGACCAGGCAACCTTTGCAGAGAACGATCATCGGAGGAACCGTGCCATAGGAAGGTGCGAATAGACTTTTCAATGCATTTTAAGATGGATTTAGGAAGGATGAACAGCGAAGCCCAGTAGCTGTGAATTGTGGATAAGATGGAGGAAATCAATTGGAGCCTACCCGTGAAGGAGAGCCAGTGGTTCTTCCAGGAAGAAATACGAAGCTAGACTCTATCAAGAAGTGATTTGCACTCGGAGACAGAGAGTTTAGTGGTTATGAGTGGGACGCTGAGGTATTTGACAGGGAGGGAGCCCATTCTAAAACTGAGAATGTCAAGGATATCCCTCTTGGTGCTCTCACTTGCTGAGCAACAAAAAATCGCGCTTTTATCCGGGTTAGGAGTAAGTCCAGACAGAGAGCTGAATGTATTAATACTCTCGTGTAAAGCTTGGACAGATTTGCAATCAGCTTTGGAAAAAAGGAGGAGGTCATCCGCAAACCCAAGCATCACAATTCTAGTGTCCGCACATTTCCAGTGGAAATAAAAATTCGGGTTAGTCTGAGTCATTCTAACAAGGATACCATTAAGGACTTCCATCCCTAAAACAAAGAGATAGAGAGAAATGGGGTCCCCTTGTCTAAGTCCTTTGGCACCACGGAAAAAACCCACCGACTCACCATTGAGGCTTAAAGAGAACGAAGTTGTGGTAATGCATTGACTGATCCATTTAGTCACAATGGGGGGGAAGTCCATCAGTTCAAGGACCGCCAAAATGAAATCCCAATGGATGGAGTCGTATGCCTTCATCAAATCCACTTTAATCGCACAACGTGGGACCCCTTTATTCAGGTGGTATTTATGCAGCAATTCCTGAGCAAGCAAAATGTTATCTCCAATGCTCCTACTCGAAACAAAAGCAGTTTGACATTTGGCCACAAGGTGAGGAAGAGAAGGTTTAATGCGGGAGACAATGACCTTGGAAATGATCTTATATAAGACATTGCATCACGCAGTGGGCCGGAAATCAGAGACTTTGGATGGCGATTTGATTTTTGGGATTAAGCTCAATAAGGTCGCGTTAATTTGTTTTAACAGCTTCCCATGGTGAAAGAAGTCCTGAATAGCTTCAGTGATGGAAGGGCCAATTTCGTTCCAGATAGCTTTGAAGAATTTGGCAGAAAACCCATCTAGTCTAGGAGCTTTATTATCATCAATGGAGTAAAGGGCCAACCGGATCTCCTCATCATTGATGGGCCTGCACATATCCATCCGAGCTCATTAGGGATGGAGTGCAGAATAAACGGCCGGAGATGCTCTATAGGAAACGGCCCACTCCTTCTGCCCGTATCCAGGATCTGTGTAAAGTGCTCAATGAAAAGATGTTGGACTTCCTCCAAGCTACTCGAGACAGATCCATCTCCTTTGGTTAAGGATAGGATACGATTCTTGTTTCTGTTGCCAGCAATTGATCGAAAGAAAAATTTTGTACAATTATCGCCGTTCCTGAGCCAACGGATTTTTGCTTTTTGTTGAAGAAAATTAAGTTCAGTTCTTAGAGCTCTACAGTACGCAGCTAAAAGGTTTTCTTCCTCATTAACTCCGGATTGAGGGACAGAGAACGGGGCATTTTTCTGAAAATCCTCAAGTGCCGCTCTCGTCCGAGCGACACCTTCAGAGATGTCCCCCATGCTACGATTAAGATCCTTTAATTTCTTTTTTATGATCCTCAGATTTGAAACAACCCGGAACATGGGGACACCCTGTATAGAATTGTTGCAATATTGTTGGACAGTAGGAATGAACCTAGGGTGCTGGGTGAGGAAATTATTGAATCGGAAGCAACCAGATTTATGGGGCCTAGATGAGGAGAGGGACAACACACAGGGAGAGTGATCCGAGAGGCAAGGAGGGTGGAAAAAGGCCCTGTAGTTGAAAGCCGCCAGCCAGGGACCATTAACCACCACTCGGTCGAGTTTACGGTAGATGCGGGAACCCGGATCTCTGCCATCATTCCAGGTGAAAAAGGCGCCTTCATAGCTCAGATCATGGAGATCGCAATCAGTGAGGCATAAGTCAAGGTCCCTTGCACTGTTGCCGTGCCAGCATCCCCCCAGATTTTCAGAGGGCACTCGAATAGCATTAAAATCGCCCAAAACAACCCAATGATTACCTGAAGAGAGGGAGTGGATGGTACGCAGGTTATCCCAAAGAGTTCTCCTAAGAAACTCGGAGTTGGAGCCGTAAATGAAGGTAATAAAGAATGATGACACATTGATTCTATTAACAGCTCTGCAATGCATAAATTGGTCAGATTTGGATAAAATGCTTAACTCAACAAAGGAATCATCCCAACCAATCCAAATACGGCCAGAAGGGTTTTCCGAATAGTTCATCTCTCACTTCCAGGAAGGCATCACCATGTTAGAGATATGAGGAGCCTTATTTTCTTTGACCCTAGTCTCCACTAGACCAAAAATAGAATAGCGGGAAGACCGAATGACGTTCCTGACTTCATGGGATTTGATTGTCCCATTAAGTCCACGGACATTCCAACAAGCGATGCTAACCATGAGGTAAGGGGGAAGGGGGTTTTTTCTTTTTAGGCCCCTTTGTTTTTTTTGCTTGTGACATCACCAAAGGAGTCTCACCGTCCTTTTCAGCAAGGACAGGAGGAAGGCTAACAGTGTGGTTGGAGCAACCAGCCACATTTGGAGAGTTTGGGACACGCTGGGCCATCCGACGAGAGCTCCTAGAAATAGGAGGGTTGCCCAAGTTGGAGGAACTTGGAGGCTCCCCCCTCAATCTGGTCATCTGCCGGAAGAGGAGAGACACAAATAATGCCTCTCATGTCCCTACTACTGCAGTCTTGGCCAGAGTCATCATTTTTCGGAGAGACTCACCCCAATTTTCCCGCTCCATCACGAGAAGGTGTCCGTATCCTTATATCCTTCTCCACACCGTTCGGTGGTGGGGCCTAGATCGAGTTGACTAAATCATGGCAACATTTTTCCCAACCCCATCGAAGGGGCTGAAGGGGTGTCATTCTCTGGCATTGTAATGCCGCAAAGGAGTTATTTAAGCCTTTGGTCCAACGAAACAACCGCAGCTGAGAATTGCTTCTAACTCTCCAGGACCTTTTTCCCCCGAGCACCGCCTACGGGCGCCATGGGAAGTCGCGCCCATTTGGTTTGATTTTTGGGGGTATCTTGTTCCGATTCTTATGGTGCTTCCCATTCAGATTGATTCGCATTGTCCAAGTTTCCAAGGATATTCAACCGTCACGTCGACCCGAAGGAATCACCGGGCGATTCCCAAGATTTACTCTAATTTTTCGGGCAATACGGATGTTGCCGAGACTTCAACACGAATTCGAGCAACCCGTAACCGGTCCGTTTAGCGATAGCGGATCCATCTCGGAGGGGATCCCTATGGCATCAAGCTATCCAGCTAAGTCCCATAGGGGTCCAAAAATTGACCCAGGACTTTCTTTAGATGAACCCAAATCGGGAATGTCTTGTGGTCCTCCTTAGAGAGGACCATATCCGGCATCCATTTCCTTAAGAAGAAAGGACGGCCAGCAAAATTCCAAGGACCATGATTCAGGCACTCTTGCATCTGAGCTTCGTTTGCGAATCGGAATAGAAAGAAATCGTTTTCCATTTCAACGACATGAGAAATTCCAAATTTAGCCCAAATCTTACGGGCAATGTGATTAACCACAAAGAAATTTAGGAGGGATTCAAAAAAATAACCCACAAGGGAGTCCCTCCACGTAACTTCTCCCTGCTGAATAACCTCAGCAGGGGGGAAAAGTTCCATGACCAGGCCATTAGGGGGGGAGGTGGGGGAAAATATTTAAGATGGGTACCTGCATCCATGGAGTCCTTGGAGACAATATCAGCCCACGACTTCGGAAGCAGGGCAACCGACTTCTCGGGCGCAGACGACGGAGCTTGAACCAAGATCGTCGGAGGGACAGAGCAACGCTTTGAGACAACATCGGGGGCGACGTCATCATCAGGGAGGGACGCAGCAACAGAAGCGAGGGGTGGAAAAGCGCCCACAGGCCCAATCTCATCAGAAGGACTAGGCCCCTGAGA
Source organism: Nepenthes gracilis (assembly GCA_033239525.1). Taxonomy (NCBI): domain Eukaryota; kingdom Viridiplantae; phylum Streptophyta; class Magnoliopsida; order Caryophyllales; family Nepenthaceae; genus Nepenthes; species Nepenthes gracilis. Next base: position 14,609,232 of record BSYO01000007.1, read on the forward strand.
ATGAACACCAGGAACCCTAAAGGGAGAGGTTGAAGGAGAAGACGAAAGATTAGATGGAGGTTCACTAAGAGAGGGGGAGGAAGGGCAAGAAGAAGGCGCGCTAGGTTCAGTAGAAGGACTCGTGAGGGAGGGAGAGAAGGAAACAGAACTAGGGGAGCAGGAATTTGGGCGGAGAGCAGGCGCCATGGGCGCCGGAGTGAAGAAATGGGAGGCGCGACCAGGGCACAGTAGACAGATTTGAATTCAGGGAAGAGAGAAGACAGAGCTTCTCTCTCTAGAAGGAATTAGAATCATAGACAAATGACCAGTTGATCAAATATAAGAAACACTTATAATTGCTGCAGACAGACCCCAATGCTTTTAGGAGCATCCAGGGCTAAGATGTGTAGGGCATTGCAGTCCGAGCTACCCTCTTTTTATTCGTTAGGTTGAGATTTAATAAATGAAAATTAATTTGAAAAAAATATATTAAAAAATATAAAAATAGTGTATTTTTTTAATATATGAATATATATATTTTTTAACATTTAAAAAAATTAAATAAGAATATTTATATATTATATTGTTTTAAAATAATAAATATGGGTCATTAGATAAATGTTGATCCAATGGCCAAACAGTGCGATAGGAGGTTGTGCGTTGGAGCCGCCCTCATTTGGTACTTCTAGACAAACACGCGTGGTGCCTCCTACAGTGCTCAGTGCCTCCTCTGCAATAATTTGTAGTAGAAAATTTGTGGTTTTTTTTTTTTTTTGGTAAGTAAGTATTTTGGATTAAATGGAGAAAAAATTTACAAAATCTATGTTTCAACTCCAAGAATTTTGACTTCGAGTTAGAAATATATAACGCTAGGGCATACCCCGAGCAACTGGTACATCAGAAGATATAGCAAAAAAACCTCTAGGAGGACAACGTTCAACAGAATTAACAGAATATGTACTCTATCTAATATACAGGAACAGACTCATAATCAGTTACTCGCAAAACGACTGTATCAATAGCATCCAATCGCCCCGCAGCAGCTAACTACAGCAAAGTAGAAAATTTGTGGTGCCGGTTTGCTTGATGAGCCAACCAGACCAACTAATGGCCGGGTTTCCAAGAAAGGATGTGGGGTCATCAGCCCATTGCCGTCTTCTGTGGTACTGCGGGTAATAAATTTCTGTTTGGAAACGAGATCAAGTATGTCCGGTTGTCGTGGCCTCCCTCCGTGCACAAGCTGTTTGGCCATCTCATCACGGCCGCTCAGCCTGCAGAGGCCAAGCGCATGAACAAGATTGTCTCCTCTTGATCTTGAGGCTCATCAAGTACATCAAAACTATGGATGTGGCCACCCTCCACCACATCAGATCTCTCTAGCGAGGAACGCACTAGATTACTACTAATACTACTAATTATTTCAAATCTCTGTTGCTTCTGCTGCTGCTGTTGCTTATAACCATCCATTCCCCTAGCCTAACAAACGAGCAGCGGGTTACCTCCTTTCTCATCATATGGATATGTCAACATCCCTGTTTAAATCAAGCTACTGATTTAGATTTTGTCGTCAGAAGGCAAAGATAAGGTCACAGTCTATCCGATCATCAAGCTGTTCAACTTTGAATTAGCCTGCCGTTTTTTCCTGAGCTTATTAGACCCACAACTCATCTCAAAACTCTCCCCTCAGCTCAACTTGTACCACAAAGGGGTTATTGAGATCCCTCTCAACTTCCCTGGCACCCGATTTTACTGATTGGTGAAAGCAGCGGATGCCACTGGAATTGAGCTCCGAGGGACCGTGAGCCAAAGGAAATTGGAATTGGAGCAGAGGAGGGAACTGCCACCCAAGACCTATTGTCCCACTCGCTTCTCACATCAGACAAGGACAGGAGATTCTTGAGGCAGTCGGAGATCGTAAACAACATACTATTATACTCTTTGCAGGCCACGACACCTCTTGCTCCGTCATCATCCTCCTTGTCAAGTACCACGCAGAACTGTTGGGGTCACTCCCGAGTGGCATGATATCCGCGGACTCCATTGGGAAGAATGGACGAGGACTTTTGTGGAAGCGTCATGTCCAAGAGGACTTGTGGACGAGGACTTCTTCAAGCGTCATGTCCGAGCGATTGCTGAGGACGAGGACAAAGAGTCTGGTATCGTAGGCGCTGACTCTATCAACGTAGGCCTGTATGTGGCTGTTTTTGCAGGTGGGTTGGTCACCCACTCTGATTGGATGTTGCAGCGGCTGCAACTTCCCAAGGAGAGGCCTGCCGTCTGACACGGCAAGCATGCGCCTGTCATGGCAGGCCCTAGGGCGTAGGTCTGGACACCTACGCCCAGTAGGGTGGGCGGACACGCCACCTTGTGTATATAAGAAGCTTGTTGCCCTTGCTGTTTGCAGAGTGAGCTGGGACGTTGCTTTGAGTTCCTTGAGCCTTGAGAGAGCTGTGGGCAAGCTTCGTTGTAAAGATAGAGTGAGATACACTTTGTGAGAGGAAAGTTGTACACTTGAGATTGTTTTCTTTCGTTAGAGCTTGAAGTAGCCAACACTTGTAAACAAATCTCTTATAGTACATTACTTCGTGGTTTTTCCCTTGATTTGAGAAGGGTTTTCCACGTTAAAATTTGTGTGTTCTCTTTTAATCTCTATTCTTTCTTTCCTTGCCGTCCGAGAGCTTTTCTCTGTGTGCTGTCCGAGAACTGTTGTCCGCTCGGTCACCGTACTCCTGTCCGAGTGCTTTCCGCGTTTTGCGCCAACAAGAACTGCCTCAAGTTTATGACCAGGTGTTGACAGGTAAGCATGCAAGCTCTTTTTATTATATTCTCAATTTGACGATGAATTAATAGCTTGTTTTTCAGTTACGGAGAATTGCAGAACAAATGGAAATGGCAAATTCAAAAGGGGGCGAGTTGCTAGAATGGGTGTACGTACAGATATGAGGTTCTCATTGCATGTTGTCTCCGAAGTTACGAGGCTCATTCCCCCATAGCTGGTGGTTCCAGAGACGCACTAGTAGATTTAAACTATAGAGGCTATAAACTATTCCCAAAGGATGGAAGTGCTTTAATGTTACTAGTTTTTGTTTGTTTGTTTTATTTTCAGCATTATTCATTCCCCATTTCTGTACAGTTACTACCAAGCTAATCAGTTCAACCTGGCCTTCGAAAGCAGTGGCTTTACCCTGGAAGTTGAAGTTGGGACACATAGAATCACCATCATAAACAGTCTTCTTTTGTCATTTAAGAACATCAGAACTAGCTTCCAAGCTGAAGTTATTGGATGTGAATTGTATCTAAACTGAGCTCCAATCCAGGGTGATGATTACCGATGGCGGGATTCAAGCCTGAATAATGTGACCCTGAGCTTATACATCATAAACGACAAAGCTAAGGGGCAATATATTTCTTTTGGATTATCGCATTTGATAATTAAGTCAATATATACTCGAGAGAATTTTTTTTTGATAAGTAAGTAATTTTTATAAATGAAAAAAATATACAGAGGCAATGTTCTATCTCCAAGTATTATTCTGACTTGGATTTAGAATAAAGATGTTAGGGCATACCTCGAGCAACGTGATCCAAAATACAAAACCAATATAAAGTAGATAAAGACGGCGAAAACATAATTACATCTGTCAACGCCGTCAACCGACACAAACGAAGGACACGCCCAAAACATAGGAACCAAAAAAGTTTTAAATAAAAGAAAAAAAAAAACGCCCAGATCATCAAAGTTTTAAATGCACATGCATATACTCGAGAGAAGCAAAGAAAAGAAAGTGGTTAATGAATTTTTGAGTACCACGGGCCTCATGACTTTAGGTGAGCAATTGCGAAGGGACCAAATGGTCAAGTTGGCCTAATAGGAGATGAGGGGACCCTCAGGTGTCAAGTCCCTGGCGGTCTTCATGTCAAGAAATATTTTGTCTTAGTTGTGATATAATAAACTATGCTGTTGCTCTTAGGATCCTCTAATATCTGTGGCCATCCTTTTGTGGATGTCTAAATGGAACTTGGTAATTATTGGGAGATTATGTGCTTTCTCCTTGCTCCTTTCCAAAGAGTGAGAAATGGAGAGTGATCGAGTGAGAGAGTGAGAGAATGAGAGGGGGAGTTCAGCTTCTAATTTTTCATGTGCTTAGTTTCATAAATAAGGGTTGGTGAAGTTGTAAAGACCTGAGCCCGAATCCTTGAACCCAATCCGGGCCGTCTAAGAAAAAATCTCAAATCATTCGAAATTATCAATTATACGTCATAAGTTATAATATCACTTAGCATAAATGAATTCAAAATTCATCGAATCACTAAATTTATGACACCATAAATGATCATTATAAATTTATCATTAAATACACATCCATAATACTAGTAATAAATTACCAGAAATAGAAATAGTATCAATATCTATAATGTCACGTCCTTAAAAATATAATCTCGATAAATATCTAAAAGTTAATGAACTAATACATAATCTCAAATCTCTAATTATGGAAGTCTCAATTTTTTAGATCACCTTTATCAGAAATTTACATGACAATACGCGATCTTTTCTATCTTGATATCAACTTGTCTATTCTGGAGTTAATAAAACATAAGAGTGAGTCAAATGTCCAACAAGTAATATAATCAACAATACAATATTACAAATAAGTACCTCAGATTATAATATAAAATGTATAACAAATAATAATATGTGATATACAAACTACAATTTGAAATTAAATAATGTGTCGTACCCATGATCCAAAAGCTATATGAACAACTAGGTATTAGGGATGCAATATGGATTTCACTGAATTTGATTGTCAGTTTAATACGATATCACAACGATAAGGTTAAATCTAGAGAGAGATACTCTCTCTTCTTTCTAGGGTTTCAAATTTCAATTTCGCCTTTGCCGTTTTCGGGCATTGGCGGTGCCGGTGCCAACCATGGCCGGCCTCCTAGGAGCTCCTCCTAGGAGCTCCTCCTAGATCTCTCCAGGATTCCGCTCCACCCTCTCTACCCATTCTTCCTTCAGAGCTGGTAGACTCGCCCTCTTCGTCCGATTTAGCTCTGCGACCCGATGTTCTCCCTCAGATTTCTTCTCCCTTGCCTGCTGAGGGAGGTCTCAGCACCTCTAGATCCGAGAAAGTGCTGGATGCGACCCTCCCTTCCTGGTCCGACATAGTCCAGAATGGAAGTAAGGTTTCCTTCCCTATTCTGAAATTCTACCCTCCACAGAGTGTGGATGGAAAGATTGCTTGTATCTCTCCTCCTCCCGAAGTGATCCAACAGAATAAGGAAGTGTGACGGACCAGATTATTCTCCATTGAATAACCTCCGTCATTGGCAACACAACTATGGTCCATAATTAATGCTTAGGGATTCTACAGAAAATCCGGTAGAGTTTCCTCTACAACTGGACGAAAACTAAAAATACAACCTGTTTAAATATCCCATGCAACAAGCACACATCTATCAAATGCTTAACTCAAAGCCTACAACACACCACACAGGATCACACATCTACCATATCATCCATGGCTCCAATACAGTACACAACCTACTATACTGGATCTAGAGAGATGTCATCTAATGAAACTAAACTCAAAACATATATATACAGACGCGGAAGTATAACTAAATCATCATGAATGCAGAAACATAACAAAACCATAAAAATAACAACAGCAAGCCACGCTCAACCCCGAGTGGCCGTCCGTAATCCGATCGAATTCTAAGTCCAAATCCTTCGCACTTTCATCCGTCCATTGACCTCAACAAGTAGGCCTCTCCTTGCTCTAACCAATCCGGCGCCGGCTAAGTGTTCTCATCTGAAAGGAAAACAACAACAGCAAGAGTGAGCTAACAGCTCAGCAAATGTAATCATAAACACCCCTCCAAGACATGTACAAGAACTGAAGCGAGAGGGAATACATGCACTCTCTATAATCAAGAAATAGGAGAGGGAACAAGAACAATTGGGGTCACTTGATTCCTACCATTCTCATGATTACACTGATTGGTCACCATTCGGATTCATTTGATTCTCACGGTTTTCATGATTACATCTTGGATCACAGGATTCACATGGTTCATCTTGAATAACTGGGTTCACACGGTTTCTCACGGTTCATATCTTGAACATTATTCATTTTCGTTATTACATCATCTTTGTGGACCCCGGCTAGTAGACCGTATTAGCCAACGATGCGAGAGAACGAGGATAAGAATGTGTTCGCTATACATTCTAAAGCCACGACTACTATTTTAGGTCGGTAGCACACGACCCTCGGTTAATCCATGCAACAATCATCCTGACGACTACATCTCAATATGTAGCGTCGTGGACACACCCCACAACCCCGGGTCCGTGGCAATCATCGTTCTTCCATAGTAGTTTCCTAAAGCGTACCACAGACATCACCCGCTCCCACGAGCAGCCGAAATCGTGGCCAAGTATACCTCGGGTTCACACCGCGATGGAAATGGTATACTAAAGAATACTACCCATACGACTCAGGGGTCCTAGTTTCAAGATTAGGTTCAACACTTGAAGAGGGAAACCCACATTTGCCACACACAATCACATCTCGGGAAATCTCATTCCCATCACAAGATCTCCAACCGGGAGATCATCTCATCACACACATCTCCATCCAGGAGATTATATCATCACAAGCACAATGTGGACTCTCTTCCATTCACGTCACGATTCTCAATATCCAATGGGACTCAATTCCCTTATTCACAATCGGTGGGACTCATAATTCCCTTAATCACAATCGATGGGACCCAGTTCCCTAAATCCACAACAAATCATTCCAAGTTCACAACAGAGATTAGATTTCATACCTCAGATAATCACAAGTCACTTTGGAACCTCTGAGACTCATTCCCTTGCCTCCAGCACACGGATTCACATTCGGGGTTTATATTTATGTTTAATCAGTTAAATGTTACTTTCACAACGATTTTGAAGGCATATCACTTTACATTTCTCATTTCGTTTTGGGTAATCATGATCGAATCTCATTTTGAACACCCGGACGCCGTACACGGTTCGATACTTAGAAATCGGACGTCCGTTGGATTCGTATACACTCTTTGTACACGAGATTTCACATTTGGGTTCGATTTAACTTATCATGAGGGTGGAAGTATGCAACTTCCCATTCACTTTCGGATTATCCACAACGGGAAACTTTTAAGGCTCTCGGATGCCACGAACGGGTCAAATCTTGCGGGATTCGACACCCGGTCGATATATACACACAATTGGAACACGGGGATTTATATTCTAGGGTCATTCCATCATTCTACGAAGGTGACAACGCGCAATTATCACCTCCGTTCTCAGATGAACAGTAACAGCGCCCGTTTAGAGGGCTCGGACGTCGCGAACGGGTCAAAACGTGCGAAATCGAACCCGCGGCCGACATATATTCATCAATAGGACGTGGGGATTCACATTTTGGGGTCAATTTCATGAACACGGGCGGGAAACCAAATCGGGTTAGGGTTTCTGGGTTAGGGTTTCGGTGAAACCAAACCGGGTGGGTCGGACACGATCCGTGCAACTAACTACATTTTCTTGGACCTCTAGGCATGGGTTTCAAGATTCTACTATTCACGATGGGTATCGACAGAAAATACTCAACGAAAATACATAAAACATCGAAAGAGAACGAGAAGTGAGTATGAGAACACTTGCCTCGACGCGTGCTTTCACCTTTATACCTGTCTCTCGGATGGAATCGGACTCCCGGGCTCGATCTCCCTTCTTCTCTCTCTAGATGCGTCCCTCTCTCTCTCTAAAACCCTCGGTCGATCTGAAAAATGAGGGAGAAGGAAACTCGGCACGTATTTATACTGCGCTTGCCGCTCGAGCGGCCAGCGGGCGACCGTGCCAGGGCTGTCCGCCGCTAGAGCGCAGCTCGAGCGGCCAGCCAACTGCCTCGCTTCTGGTTTTTCCGCTCGAGCCACGGCTCGAGCGCCCAGCAGGCGCAAGCCTGCTGGCAAGGCTTCAGCAACCCGGACCCGAATAATTTTTCTGATTTTTCTTCCGACACCAACCTTAATCTTTCCATAGGATTAGTATTGATCATTTACATACTAATCACCTCATTATTACCAAGTTCCTAAATCCAGAACCTCACAGGAAGTCTGGAAGACGACGTTACTCGGGTACTTCTCTGGCAAAGCCCTGTACTTCCAAACTGTTGACCACATTGCATGACGTGTATGGTAGCGTTTTGGCATCTGTCATGTTGCTGAGAGTGCAAATGGGTTTTTTCTTTTTCAGTTTTCTTCTGATACAAAATTGGAAGCTTGTTTGGCCAGTGGCTCGTGGACATTTAGAGGTAAATCTTTATTTCTAAAATGTTGGCAATAGGGTATGCCATTGGTAAAAGAGAATCTCAATTCTCTCCCGGTTTGGATAAAATTGCGGAATGTCCCTACCGAATACTGGACCCCTCTAGGGCTCAGTTGGATCAGTAGCGTGGTGAGAAAACCCATTCAACTTGATGCCCACATGGCTAAGATGGACCGATTGCATTATGCTCAGGTTTGCATTGAAGTCAAGCTTGATACGGTTCTCCCATCAAAAATCTTCTTAAGTAAGCTTTCTGTAAATGAGGAGGAATCTGTTGTTGAAGTTGAGGTTGAATTACCTGGTAAACTATCGAGGATCAATAGAGGAGGATATAACCCTGCCCTGTGTCAATCTCTGTCGGTTTCTCACCCCATGGATAGGAACTTGGAGTCCAAAGGGACCTCTGTCCCTCCTTCCATGGATAAGCCGATTGGACTTCAGCAAAATGCACCAGGAAATGCTTCTGAAATGTGCCAATCTGATGCAATTATGTGTTCTGAGGTTCCTGGTGAGATGGATCGTAATCAAGTAGGTTTTGATGTTGAGAAACAAAGCACTAAACCCTGTGAGCAGGTGCCCTGCTTGGGCCGGCTTGAGCTGGGCTCTGCTACTGATGGGGTTTGTGATGAAGCCCCTGTATGTAGAGTGGACTTGGACTCTGATCTTATGCCACAGAATAAGGCTCCAAATGAGAGTGTAGTGCTAGATGCATGTTCTGATCTTGTGATGTCAGGTTCCTGCCGGTCTGCTTCTACGGTCCAGTCTGATGAGGTTCCCAGTAGTGTTTCACACAGTAAGCTAATGCCCCCTCGCAGTGGATGCTCCCATCCGGTTGTATTCAAAATCTCCAAGCTAGCCCCAGTGGTTGCTGATGAGGTCCCAGTGGTTGCTGGCCCCAAGCTGGCACCTTGCCCTGTAGGCAAGGTCAAAGTTGGGGAGGAGAATGATGCTCCTTCACCCCATCTAGCCCTTTGCACATTGTCGACTCCTCTGGACATTATGCATCAGATCAAACACTGTCCACAGGGTGGTTTGGGCATGGATGGGAAGTTTCCAATTGTCCCACTTTCCATCCATGACCCAGCCTCATCTATGCTGGCAGGAAACCATAAGCTGGGTGATATGCACCCAACTGATGCAGTGATTGATGAATCTCTTGCTGATGATTCTTCACCAAGCCAACATGCTGCCCCTGCTAATCAACATGGTAAAGGTCCTGGCAGTGCTCAGCTTGCCCTCGTCTTCCACCAAGAAAGGCAACCGGCTTCGTTTGCTGAGGTATTGAGGTGTGGTCCTGTTGCTGCTGTAGAGGGACTTCTGGGTGCTGGTGCTGACTCAATATCCATAAGGCCGATAACTGATGCGGACCGAATGGATGCTCTTGGAACCAAGGCTGCTTCTAATATGATGGAGTCGCATCAACTTGAAGAACAACTTTTTCATGTTTGTGCTGTTGCAGCCATGGACGTTGTCTCATCTGGCTTGCCAACAGAAGATGAGTTTGAAGATGATCCTGCTGTTGATTCTTCCCACAGCCCCCATGATGCCCACTATGTCCATCATGATAAGGCTCCTGCCTTAGAACTTGATCTCGATCTAACACCCAACTCTATCACACATCTTTCAAGCAAGTACTCCCTGGATGCTGCAGTCCTTGAGGGGCTTAACACTATTACCCCAAAGGGTTCATCTGGCAGACGTTCGAGAGGGCCGGGCACAGGTCGCTTTCAGGGTGGAGTCGATCCAGACAATTTATCGAAGTGCTAAAGATGTGATTGCCATGCAATATGGACCTTGGAAGCAAGCCAAGTCCCGAAGGCAGAGAAAATCTGCGTCCAAAAACTTTAAGGGCTCCTCCGGCACATTGTAAGCCTTCAAGCCGGCTGGGCTTGAGGGTTTGGGGTTTGGCAAGAGCGGAGGCCTATCTTGGCTTGTTTTTTTTATGCTCTGATGCTTTTGTACGAGGTTCTTTATAGCCGAGGTGGTGTTTTTTCCGTGTTTTGGACCTTGTTGATTGGAATTGTTGGCAAGATGCATGCTGCTGAGGTATGCATTTGATGTTTTGGTCTGCTCCTTTTTATTCTGACCGTGTTATCCTGTATTTGGTCCCCTGCTGAAGATTAAGGTTGGCTTGTTGTCTGCTGCTTCCCTGCTACTGTCAGTACACATGGTGCGTTGTTTAGACGAGGCTATTTGTGCTGATCAAATTGAGATGCTGCTGATCAGATTGAGCTGCATCTGTTGGATGTTTTGGACATTTTGCTGTCAAAATTTGTAGTGTGCTGCTGAAGTAGTTTTAGCTCCAGTTTGATGTCCTTGGATTTCAGGCTTTCAAGTTTGAATTCTTGTTTCTATGACTAGGGCTGTTTTCTGGGAGTTTTTTTGTTTTTTTATTTTTTGCTGAGAAATGATAATGCTGTTGGGGAGAAGTCTTCCTGTGCCTGGATGGTGATCAGCCGGTTTGATGTCCGGCTATGGTGGCTATTCTGCTTGTTTCGTGCTGATAATGCAGCAGTCCAAATGTTGTATCTGCCCTTGCTGATATACTGCAGATGATGAGTAGCGGGAAGCAGCTGTTGGGTATGGAATGCTACAGTTGCTCTCTTTGCTGTGTTGTGAAGTATGGTGTGGAGCCAAGCTGTTCGAAACTTCCTGCTGGAAAGTGTCGAGGTGGTATGATTTGGTCAACAATTTCGCAATGGACCAAGAGGATGCATATTGCCTGTGGTATGCCTTGCTCGAGATGCCCTATCTCAGTTTTCTGTTCAGATGTATGCCCGGGAGGGGCTGCTTTTGACCGAGGTCGTTATGGTCGGAGTGGTGAGCATTGCTATGATTTTGCTTGTGTAGTTTCGGTTGTTTTTTATTTTTTCATGACCTGGGTCATGGTCTGAGATTATGACAGGTTCATGAGGTTTGGGATACACCCTCTTATCTTTGTTTCTCATTCCAAGTTGAAAAAGCACTTGGAGTTAGTACAAAGTTTTGTATCTTTCTTTTAAATTTAATGGATTTTACTTACCAAAAAAAAAGATATCACAACTATAAGATATAACAATAATTTTTACTGTACGAGATAATAATAATCTACATGGACCTTATTCTGCCATAGTGAACTAAAGGCCATGCATTCACGCCCCCAACGGTTGGGTAAGTATCACAAGGTTATCCAGTATCCATGATATCCCTACTACTCCTATAATCTTTCCAAAGGCTGTACCCGTAGCATGCTTATACCATGTCTAATGCCCATTACTAATGATATCCCTTTTTTTGGTAAGTAAATTAAAATTAAAATAAATAAAATTACACAACGATATTCTAGCTCCAAGTGTTTTGCATACTTAGAGATAGAACAACGCACTAGGGTATTCCCCGAGCACCAACATGTCGTAAGACCGAACAAAAGTAAAAAACCAAGAGAAAAAGACACATCTTAAGTGGCCGCAAGGCATCCGGCCTAAAAACCCACACACACAGGAACACTGTTCCAAAGACAAAAAAAATGGCAGAAGAGAATTTCAAATGCCAGTAGCTAAAATCTTGGATTGATTTTCACATGCCCCAGCCGTGCCTTGCATCAGAATACCAAGAGCCTACTGTATTCAGCCACAGCATCAATCCACTGCAGAACCAAGGAAGGAAATCCAGCCCCCATATACTGGCTCAGACCACCAATTCGCAAGAAGAGAAGCTGCATCTAACCTGAGACCACATAGTAGCTGCAGCAAATCGGCCAGCAGGACGTAGAAACGCAATACTGTGTGTTGCAGTTAACAGCCACAACCACACTTCACTTAACAAAATGCAGCACCCTACTCCAAAAAACATATTTAAAAGCAGGGATAACCGATGTGGAGCATTGCCGCAGCTCACCAGCGCCAGAGCACAGACACACCGTGCCACTGATTAACAGTCCAGCATTCTCCACATCATCTCCACATAGCACATATAGGGGATCGGCAACATCAGCATCAGCAAGCTGATATGGTCTGCAGCAGATCATTTCTACAGGGACAAACAACTGGTAGAGCAGCATCAGCTATCAACAGGCCAGCTGATATTCCACATAGCAGCAGTCTAGCTATCATCAACCCGGCTACCAAAGCAACTACAGCACAACAGGACACCCATGATGATAAGCTTCCACACAGCCCAGCAAGGACTCGGCAAGCTTCATACCATGGGCCAACACCAGATTAGAGCTCCACCACTAGAGACAGAATAGGTCTTTTTCATTGGCTCATTTTTATCAAAGCCAAATTAGCAAACAACTCCAACCACATCAAGAGCCATGGAGCTCCAGCAACATGATCCATCTACCTATTGTGCCAGTCGAACAGCAATACATACCAAGCCGAAGGAGGCAGCATTTGAGCATCAGTCCATTAGCAACAGATCATAGATCTTCCCTATGGAGGAACAGCAATGCATAGAGGGCATATTCGGAACACTAGCACGCTACACAAACCTCCAACAATCAAAATATCATGGTATACTAATGATATCCCTGATATCATCATTTAGATGGTCACTAAGTTATAAGTATCCAAAATGAAATTGGTATTGAAAAAGTATAGACTACTCCAAGGTCTTACGGTCTCTCATTCATCCAGTTATCATAGAGTTTTCACATACTCTCCTTTATCTATCCATAAAATATCAATAAAATATATACACATGATCAAAATCAATGCAAAGAATTGTTCATCACAAAAATAGGAGAAAATCAAAGGAAAATCATGAATATTTAACCGACCCTCTTAATATCCTGTTCGATCCTCACCAGCTCTCCTGGTATATTAATCATACTTCTAAGGCCATAAAATACATTTCATTTTGTTGTTACCAAACCATCTATATATTAACCAACTATTTCAACTAATTCTATGACAGTCCCAACAAAATAATAATTAAAATTAATTTAATCTAAGTACTAACCAATGATCAACGGCCGACCCAAAATTTGTAATACAACCCCGAAATTAATTCAGTGCGCTCATGCAACCTGTAGCTCCGATCAGAGACAATTTCAGCACTTCAACAGAATCGATTAGGTCAGAACCACTATAATTTATTAATGAAGCATCAAATATACATACACCTTGAATCATCTAACTATGGAACCACAATAACAGGATGGTGGATCTGAGCCATACTGTCATCAATATTTTTTTTTTCTTTGCAGCAGCAGCAAAATCAAGGTTGATCCAATTGTAGAATCTCATTAATAAAACATTACAGCAACTCGTGCCATGGAATCGTAATTTAACGAGACTATAATAGAAAAAAAAAACAAAAACAAAAACACTCAGCAATGTAGTTGATGTATGATGATAACTGAAGCTCACGATTATCTGTGAATACTAGCAATTAGGGCTCAAATGCATTGTTAAAATATCAACAGAGGTTCGAAACAGAGGCTTAACATACTGGAATTTATCAACGTAATATTAAGTACGCATCCTAAACATGAACCAACAACCTATACGGTTACAACATCCATTTCGGTTACCGTATCAAACCGGTAGCCCCAAACAGAGCAACAGTGCTCTTTCCCCTTTTTCTTTCAAAAATTGGGCGGAATCGTCAATTTTTCAGGCTTCAAAATTTAACAGGTAAATCCAAGAGTTTCTAACTTAATTGTACAAATCACTAGGCCCTGCGAAACACTTAAAATTCAGGCCTTTTTTTTTTTTGATAAGTAAATTTTGTAAATGAAAGAAGAAATTCGGGCCTTTTCACCAAATTAGTGCTGTAGCTTTGTCTTCCCATTTCTTATTTCTCAACTAAGAATACAACCAATTCCCATAAAATCATAGTATGAAAGTAAGGGAATAACATCAACAACAAGGATAGAATAATTTATTTGCAAAATAATGGGGTTTAATTTATATTGCTACCTTCGGGTCACTGGCTCTGGCTGGAAAATGAAAATAGAGTACGGTGCTCTGTTTTCCATGGCTACGCCAAATCCCTAAAATCAAGGGATACAACATGTAAAATTGATACTTCATAACTCTATTAGACAATTTACAAAATCTCAATTATCATTAATCCCAAAGTATTGGTCGTTTTCTCAAAAAACTGTGGCACTGCATTCGGGTTCCTAGATTTGGAGCCCTATGAGTTTTGCCCATTTCCCACCAAATTAAGGCACAAAATTAGAGATTCGATATTAACAAGAATGAAAAAATAGTTTATATTGTGAGGTAGGAAGTTTATTTGCCTTGATTTCTCTATTCACTTCTCGGCGACAATGGCAATGGCAGCATGGCCTTCTATTCGTCCTCGCCCTTTCCCTAACCCTATTGTCTTCTTAAGTAATGAAGAGGGTCGGTTAGGGTTTCATCTAAGTTTCTATGTGAACCAATTCCCTTTCTTTCCTTGCCGTCCTCGTCCATGACTTCCCCTCTTTTCCCCTTTTTTTTGTCTCCTCATTCCTTTTTTTTTCTTTTCTTTTCTTTTCCTTCTCTCCAACCGTCCGTTTTGTTATTTATAATAATAATAATAATAATAATATATTAATTAATTATTTATCTAATTATCCTTATAATAACACTTAAAATTTAAATATTAATTTTTAATATTTTAACCACTCTTTAAATTTAATTTTATAATTATATTTTAAATTAATCAATTCGAATATACTAAAATTCATATAATATGATGGTTCACTTGATTAATTAAACCTATAATTAAGCTAATTCAATCAATCATATTAATTACTCTAAATTAAATTAAATTATCAAAATATTCAAGCTCAAACTATTAATTTAAATTAATGGCTCAAATATCTAAACCCAATTCAATGGTTCAAATACTCTATGCTCATATTTTAAGTTCAATTACCATATTTTAAACCCAAAATAATTACTAAAATAGTCAAATAATTATTAAAATTAATTAAAAAATTTACTTTTATTAAAAAAAATATTTGAAATGTTATAAAAGTATTTACAGGTTAGAGGCAAAAAATAACTATTAAGAAAGGGTTGGCAGTTGATTAGCTACGTATCATGTGTCAAGTAGCAGCTGAACTTGTGTTGAGATTTTCTTCTGACATCATTGTCCTGTCCTATTGTATATCCCTTAGTTAATAAATTTTTTTAGAGTTATCAAGCACAATTTTGACATGTTTAGTGGGTTAGTCTGAATCATTTCATTGGCCTTTGGGAACCAAAAGATGTTTAGTGGTTAGATGTTGACATACTTTATTATTGGTACAAATTTCAAATTTCAAATTTCAATTTGGAATCTGATCAGCAGTGATCGGTTGTTCCGGGCTGTCTCCATCGCCGGCATGGCCGGAATCCTGGGGACCCCCCTCGGTCCTCCCCAGGAATCCTTCTCCCCTAGTCCTCCCTCCGTGCCCTCTCTAAAGGATGTCGTCCCTAATCCCTCCTTCCCTCCTTTGCGCGACGGTCCTTTGCTCCAGGTTTCCAGTCCTGACGCCGTTTTCCTAGCGAAAACTAAGGCAGTAGGTGCCGTTAGGTGCACCTCGCCTGTGCCAGCTGCTCCCACCTGCTCTCAATCTGAAGTCTTCGGAGTCCGTGGTTATAGCTCGCCTCGCCCGGGCTCAGGGTTGTTCGCGACTCTGTTAATGCCCCTTCTAATAGTGCCTCCGAAATCCCTAACTGCGCTCAGCAATCGGCCAAATCCGGGGCTCGAGTTGCTCAAGACAAAGGTAATTTTTCCTTTGCTCCCCTCAAATATTTTCCTCCTCCGTCGAAGGTTGGTCCCGACACCCCTCTTCCTCCTCCGGCTGAGGTCCTGCATCAGAGTGCGGAATTTTAGGGCTCCACACTGGTGGGCTTCTTCATTGGAAAACCCCTCCATTTCTTGGTGGTTGACTCCATAGCTCGAAAAATCTGGACAAGACTCGGGCTTCGTCACGTTGCTGCGAATGATAAAGGTTTTTTCTTCTTTAGTTTTGACTCTGTTACCCAGATGATGGCATGCTTGGCTAAAGGCCCCTGGGTCTTCAGGAGAAATTCCTTTTTTCTTAAGAGATGGGCACCGGGTATGGTTTTGGATCAAGAATCCCTCATGTCCTTCCCCATGTGGATTTCTTTGATCAATGTCCCAATTGAATATTGGACCCCTCTGGGCCTAAGCTGGATAGCTAGCAGGATTGGTAAACCAATCCAATGTGACCCTAGGATTGCTAGGATAGACAGTGTGCATGTTGCCAGGATCTCGTATTGAGGTCGCAGAGGCGATCCTCTTCCCGACAAAATCCGACTCTGTCTGGGTTCTGCCTGATTCTCGCCAAGGTGGTGGAGGTTGAGATAGTCTACCACTCGAAGCCTTTTCACTGCCAGTTCTACTCAACAAAGTAGAACAGGTGATGGTGGGGTTGGAAGCTCGATTCCATCCATAGACCGCCGCTCTGTTCATGCCATGGCTGTGGTTAAACAGTGACGCCTTTTGCTTTTGTTGAGACTCGTGTATCGAAAACGGGGATCATGTTGGCATAGAGGGATGTTCTTGAGCATGCTCGTTGGCCGTGGCACAATAGGATCCCCAGCTCCATCCTTGATGTTGATAAATCACAACATTCAAAGGTGTGAATTCGGGTAGTAACTGCTGTGGGGTAAAGTGAGTCTCCTAGACCGGCCGATAATTCCCTTTCCTCCTCTCGATGGGGGTTGTTGCGAGCCCGCCGCGAGCTCGTTGAACAAAAATGTGGTTCCCTCCTCTCCCTCTCCCGATGTTGGTGTTGGATTGGAGGGGTATTATCAAAGTGCCTCAACTGACAGGTCCTCCTGGATGTGATGCAGGTGCCGAGGTTGTTGTCTTAGCTGGATCAATTGTTAATGATGATGGGGTTTCCCATGAGGCCGCGTGGATATTACGCCCCGATTTGTTGCCCGCCGATGCTAATCCTCTTGAGACGGTTTCCGAGGAGACCCAAGATCACCATTACGGTGAGAAGAGTTCCTCAAAATGCCATGAGTTGGGTGGGTCTGGCCTACTGGAGGGTGCTCCGGCTAGTGGCTTTTTTCCTGGACCCCTTGCCGACCCGCCTGGTCATCATGCTTCGGGTCCAATTGCGTTGGTAGATCCTGATTTTACCCCTGAATCTATCTCTCGGATCATTCAGAAACACTCCCTGGTTAGCTCTTCAGAAGTACAAGCAGTGCCTAGCACTGTGGACAAGAAGGATGCTCTGGATGGTAGTCTACTGGACTCGGATATGGTCGTCGATCAGACCCCTATTCTTGTTTCAGATGCCAGCTGCTTGGATGAGGATCCTTTGTCAATTGAGAAGGATCCGTTGCTTATGGCTCTCCAACAGCTCCTAGACTCGGATGGCTCTCGTCAACTATTTAAAGCCACACTTCCTGAGCATAGGAACCTTGTGATGGATTTCCTGAACAGTCTTTGGCAGGATGTAAATGTTGAGAGCAAATGTAAGTTTCTCTCGGCCTTTCCGTTAGCAGCGAGATAAAGGGTTTCCCATGCTTATTTGATTGCTTTCCAATTGGTAGTGACGGTGACACCTCTCGTGCCCATAGTGCCTCATTCTCTCCCGAGGAAGAAAAGGTCGTTTTGGATTCTGGCTTCCTTCTTCGAAAACGGCAACGAGTTTTTCGATTATCCAAAATTGTAATCAATTTGAATTTTTGGTTGGTCTTCATGGTAAGGCATTTAAGATCCCGACTGAAGAACTCTGGCTACAGTTCAAGTCTAGGAGACGGCGTAAAGCTGCTTCCAAGAAAAATCAAATTTATCATACATGAAAACCTGCAGCTGCTGGGTTGGGTGTGGGTTGGAGTGGCCTTGTGCCTTTCAAAAACCGGAGTTGAGTTTTGCTCTTGGAAGCCGGAGTGATTTGTCGCTTAAATGCCAAGTGAATTAAGGCCGGAGTTGATTTGTGCCTCTTAAAGACCGGTGTGATTTATGGCCGGAGTTGAATTGTGGCTCTTGATGTCGGAGTTGCCTTGCGCATTTTGAAAGCCGGAGTGAATTATGGCCCCTTGAAAGCCGGAATTGCCTTATGCGTCTTGAAAGCCGGAGTAAAAGAGGCTTGAGGGACAGAGTGGCCTTGTGCCCCTTAAGGCCGGAGTGGCATTATGCCTTTTAAAAGCCGGAGTGGCTTTTATTGTGCCGAATTGGAGCTGCGTTTCAAGTGCGTCTTGAAGGCTGGACTGGACTTGCGTCTTTCGAGGCCGGAGTGGCCTTGTGCCTTTCAAAAACCGGAGTTGAGTTTCGCTCTTGGAAGCCGGAGTGATTTGTCACTTAAATGCCGGAGTGAATTAAGGCCGGAGTTGATTTGTACCTCTTAAAGACCGATGTGATTTATGGCCGGAGTTGAATTATGCCTCTTGATGCCGGAGTTGCTTTGCACATTTTGAAAGCCGGAGTGGATTGTGGCGCCTTGAAGGCCGGAATTGCCTTGTGCGTCTTGAAAGCCGGAGTAAAAGAGGCTTGAGGGACGGAGTGGCCTTGTGCCCCTTAGGCCGGAGAGGCATTATGCCTTTTAAAAGCCGGAGTGGCTTTATTGTGCCGAATTGGAGCTGTGTTTCAAGTGCGTCTTCGACTTGTGTTTCAAGTGCCGATTTGGATCCGTGTTTTGACTGTCATCTTGATATTGTAATTTTTCTTAATGACTTTTGTCATGGTTGCTCTGTTGGTATCTTCTGATGTATCAATGTGCTCTGGGAATGCCCGTGCTCTGGGAATGCCCTAGCTCTTATGCTTTATCCCCAAGTCGGAAAAATACTTGGTGATAAATCATAGCTTGTAAATTTTTTCTCCCATTAATCCAAATTTACTTACTTACCAAAAAAAAATACTTTATTGTTGGTAATTTGGTCTTCTCTTTCTTTTTGGCACGACTTTTATTCCAAGATTTGGTTAGTAGTGATTGTGGAGAATCAAGGAGGCTTTTTAGGCTAGTAATTCCTATGCATCTAGGTCTGAGGTGTGATGTGCATGTTTTAAAATTTTAAATTTTATTATAATTAAATTAGGTTTAGAAAAGGAAAGTTTTTAAATTAAATAAGGAAATTGAGTTAAAGTCAACTTTGGATCAAGTTATATCAAGTTAAATGATGTTTGATCGGTACCCAACATGTGTACCTATGTATTATGGGTAGAGAGGTCATGCTTGAAAGACATCTGATTGGATCTTGAGTGTATTTTTGATAGATTATTAACACTTGATGTGTGCCTAAGAGATACTTACATGTATTTTTGGCAAATTGTCCACACCTGATGCATACCTTAAGTGGTGCTCGTGTGCCACATTATTTTGCTACGACGCTTGATGTAATATCCCGAATATTTTTTATTCGATTTAATTGGACATATTTATTTTTTGATAATTTGGATGTGATAAAAATTAATTAAATATTATAAAATTTTGGAGGATATTTGGATTTGTTGGGCCAGCACTCGAAGTGCACCCGTTCGGTCGCTCGAGTATCAATTTCAGTTTTGAGATTTAAAGAAAAAGAAACTTATATATAATAATAATAATAATAATAATAATAATAATAATTGATAATAGAGGTAGGGGAGGGATTCATGAATAGGAAGAAAATAGATGCGAAGGAAGAAAGATGAGGAGAGAGCGAGAGACGTCGGATAGAGAGAGAATGAGCAAAAATGAGGTTATTGGGTTCATTTTCGAGTATGAGCCAATTAGAAAAGTAGTATATCGAGTCAAGGCAAGTGTACTAATACCTTCTTTTTCCTCTCTTTCAATTTTTTATTCATTTGTTTGGGTATTTTTATCCCAATGCCCACCCAAATCATGAAAAATACAAAACCCATGACCCTAGTATAATTTATTTACCATTTGATACCTGATTTCTCTGCCGATTCGCCTGGTTTGGCTTCGTCAAATCCTAACCTGCCTTAGCTTGGGTTTTTCTTCCCATTTTTTATTTCTATTCTTATTTTGCCCTTAATTGTATATTACCCATGGCCCAATTATGTACATATTTCGGTTGGGTGTCTATTTTTTAAAAATCGGCCCATTCGACAGTCTGGATGCTCTAAATCGACACTGTTACTGTTCACCCGAGGCTAAATATGAAATTTGCATGTTTCCATTGTAATTAATCGTTATGTAAGCTATATCTAACTGTATATGTTTAATTATAAGCTCCGAAAAAATATATTTGCGTTCTATTGTGAAGGAAAAATGGTCCAAACTCTCTAAAGTGGTAATTGTCTCTTGGCGGTATGAATTTTCAATCTTCCCTATACTTAATGATATCCATGCACCTAAATTGAATAGTGAAAGATTTTAATTTGAAGGAAAGATAAAAATCATATAAGTATTTAGCAGAAAATATACAATTGAATATGTGATCAAATTGATCTCCTGGATAGAGATATTGTGAATAAAATTATGGTAGACCTTCTTTCAAATAAATAAAGAATAATGAAACTAGGACTACAGAATTATGCTATAAAGGATAATATCTCTTGGCCTGTCATTAGCATTATAGCAAACACTCAAGGATTATCCTCGCCGCGTATTGTAGTGAGTAATGTTCTTGGCAAACCTTAGGATGTTATTGTGGAAGAACTATAATTGCCTTTAAACTGTGGGAGGTTAGGATAGTATTTTACTGGCACTGTATACCGAGTGATAGGTATACCGCTATGCTACGTGGTGTTCGGCATGTCTATAGGCATTATATGTGGATGGCCTATACTTTGAGTCGATAACAAGAGCTCATGGCCTTAGATCATATAGAGTATCATGATCTTCTCATCGTTCTCCTGCACCTTTAGTTAGTAAGATTTATTGACCCTAATTCACAAAGATTATTATAAATCATGAAAAGTGCATAAAATTAAATTTCATATCTTCAAGTTTCTTCTCATATTGCTTCTGCTCCGTTCCATATTTTATTTAAATATATATATTATTTATTATTTATTTATGATGTACTTGCTGAATTGTTAGCTCATAATTACTTCTTCTTTCCTTTTAGATGAGCATGAACTTATGTCCAACGAGTCCAAGTAGGCCGTAGGCACAGGATAGACAGCTGATATCGATCGAGGAGCTTTTTGGGACTTAATTGTATAATTTTATATGGACAAAGAATTTGTATAAATCATTTTGATACTTATGGATATTTATGTATGTGATGATGATGAGAATATATAGTTTAATTTTCGATATATATGATGGATGTAGTAACTTCCGCTGGTTCTTATGGTTGTATTTGGTTACCTAGTGGCATCTTGTCTCTACCGACATTGTACCCAAAATTATGACGCCGGCGCCACACGTTTATTGTGGCTGTTGGGATCCTGTGATTTGTATTATGTGTATTATAATTGTTATATAGGATACTTGTACAGGTTTTATATTTGGTAGACATCCGTTTTACAGACGAAATTTTGTCAGATTTTCGGTAGAATTCGGTCCGTCACACTTGATACGTAATTGATAGGCACACATGTATTAGTATTTTATAAAAGTCATATCCAACTGATTTTTAATTGTTTTTAATTATTATAAAGGGCTCCTCAGACACAAATATTAAATTTTGAGATAAGAGAGAGAAAGAGAATAAGCGAAGAGAGAAAATGAGAGAGAAGGCTAGAGAAGGTCAATTAAGGAGAAACCAAGGAAGATTTTTTTTATACATTTGAAGTTAAGATAAGTACATTCCAAACCTTTTTCCTTTGTTGTTGATTTCTTTCCTCCCATTTGAGTATTTATTGTTCTAAAATTCATACATGCCATATTTTTATACTTAAGAAATTTATTCATCGTATGCATATACTATTTTTCTCATGTTTATGCAATATTGTATGAACTTCATGTCTTAACTTATACACATTGTACTATTCAGCTGATTTTCTGCATTCCAATTGATGTGTGTTCTAAAACTATATTTAATTGCCTCTCACACGCTTTAAATTCATACATAAGGTTCCTGCATGTGTAAAATTCCTTGAGTATATACTTTTCATGTTCCAAAAATTGATTAACCTTTCACGGTATGTCTTAGAATTAAAAAGAAGTGCTAAAATTTCACCTACTACACATGGTACCTATATTTTCTACAAAATTTAACCATTGTATGTCTAAAATTTTTTAATACTACCCTTACATGCTTTAAAATGTCATAATTAAGTTTTTGTAGAATTTTTATACACTATATGATAATTATTTGAAAGGATTATGAAGAAAACTTTATAATTTATAAAAAAACTAAAGATCTTTTCTCCGAAATGAGAAAACACAGGAGATCATTTATATTTGTGTAGAATTTTTCTTAATTATACATTGGACATTTGTAAGAAATTAACGGTGATGTAATATAATATGTCTTTGTATATTATAATGGTAATTGATATTCAAATTTATGATCTGTTAGGTGAAAGCGATGTTCAGCCACATCTATAGAGTTATAAATATGATGACCTACCTACGGGTCTTAAATAATAGTGTAAGACTTTTAATTATGTAAAAATAATATAACCTGAGTTTTAAATATTTATTAATTTATCGGTGAGGCCCTATTGATCCTTAGTTCATAAGAATTAATATAATTTAAGCATATTTTCATAGTGCATTGGTTAGAATAAAAAAACTGAGTTACCAATTTGAAATTATGCATGAATGTTATGGAAATTTCATGATCTCACATTTAAATTTTTGATCATGTCCCTTCTAATATATTTTGAGGTAAATATGTTTGATTATGAAAATTCATATGCCTAGTTGAGAAATTAGCTCAGTCTCACTTTTATTTTTACTAATCCTTTTCAGATTAGTGGGCTTGAGGTATATAAGGCACACTTGTAGGTAGCGAAAATTAACGGAAAGGCTGTTGAAGGAAAATAGAATTAGGAATTGGGAAATTTGGATGTTGTATTCTTTTTTTCAAAATAGTAGCCTTAGAATGTTCACTTTTACTTTGGTTAAATGGTTTTGTATTAATTTAGTTATTGTGATATTTATAGTTAATTACTTACCAAAAAGATATTTATAGTTAACGATGTAGTTGGATTTTGTTCTGTTCAGTAGTAAGTTTAAGATATGGTTGTTTGTTTACTTTGATTTTTGTAAAAACATATTGCCTTATGTATATTTTGATGTCATGGTATGGTTTACATTTAGAATCACTTTTAAGTGTGACATTTTGAGTCTTATGATTAGACTGATTATATTAGTTTTTGTTTATTTAGGATTTAAAACTTTGTGTAACGGCCCAGATTTTAAAATATAGAAAGTCTAAGTCTATTAGTTAATATAATCAAGGAGTAAGAGAAAATTGAAGGTTATCTAGTCAATACCAGTTGACCGGAAAATGAAATAAGAAGATTAATCAGGTCAACGCCTGTTGATGGGAAAAACGTGAAGGAAAACACAAACCGATCAACGTCAGTTGACCGAAAATGTGAAGCTTACTTATCCGGTCAACGTCAGTTGACCGGAAGTAATGAAGGAGCAATTATAAGACTAGAAGGCAAGACGGGGTAGTTAAGTTGACCGGAATTGTGTGATTATTGACAGAAAAATATAATAAAAAAGCAATCTGATCAATGCCTGTTGACCGAAAAATGTGAGCGAACCTACTCCCAGTTGACCGGAAAGCGTGAAGAGTGGCCAATGGAGAGTTGACCGCCTGATTGATTAACGTAATGACTAAATATGATTAAGATCAGGACAACCATATCTGAGTAGGTAACCTACTCCCAACCACCTCGCTGACCTTCTAGAAAGGTAAGGGGAGCAAACAAAGAAGTACAAGCAGTTGACCTGCCCTACCTACTACCACCAACCCCAACGTCTATAAGCAATGGCCCGGGAATTAGGATAGGGAAGCTGGGCAATTGACCGGGTGAAGGTGCTAAGAAGTTCGAGCCAGAACCAAGTAAGGGGTTCATAGATCTAATCCAGGTAAGTGTACTCTCGTTTTCGAGCTTAAATTGTAATAATATTTTAATATAAGTGTACTTCAGACGTTACTCTTTTAAAGCTATTTTTAATAATATTGCAAGAGTACTCAACTTTTTAAGTTCATGTTTTTAAGAATATTGCAAGTGTACTCACCCTTTTTAAGATCATATTTGTAATGCAAGTGTACTCCCTATTTTTAAGTTCATGTTTTTAATGCAAGTATAACTAATGATGTTCAGTTATTTCACGATGTTCGCACGCTTGAAGTTTGATTATTGCATGATTCAGATGATGACCAGTTATTTGCGTATGAAAAAGTAGACTGGCTTTGTATTACAATTGAAACCGGCATTTAAACGGTAATTTTGAAACAAACATTGTACCGTATCTTAAAACCGGCATTTGCACTGTGATTCTGAAACTGGCCTTATATCGTATTTTGAAACCGGCATTTACACTATAGTTTTGAAATCGACCTTATATCGTATTTTGAAACCAGCATTTGCACTGTGATTTTGAAACAGGTACTTGCATTGTAATTTGAAACCGGCATTTGATTTTGAAACCGGCCTTGAGATACACAATCTCTAAAAGATTTTATAGTGTCCGATTAATTGCATATTTGACTTCGATTTTCGAAAAAGTAAGATTTGTGGAACTAAGTATTTGATGGCCGAGTAGCTGCAGTCTTTAAATGTAGCTATTATTGAGATACAGTGGCCGAGTAGCTGCAGGCCTTAAATGTAGCCGTTATTAAGATACGATGGCCGAGTAGCTGCAGGCCTTAAATATAGCCGATGGCCGAGTAGCTGCAAGCCTTAAATGTATTCGATGGTCGAGTAGCTACAGACCTTAAATGTAACCGTTTGATTGGGTCATGACTACGGACTTTAAATGTAGCGTTATATGATTCAGAGGGCCGAGTAGCTCCAGGCCTTAAATATAGTCGTATGATGGTTGAGAGCTGTAGACCTTAAATGTAGCCGGTTTTTTACGGAAATAAATTTGGAAACAGAAGCATGTTTTTGGAAATCAAATTGCATAAAAATGACTTTGAAACCTATTTGCATTGACTCCGGCCATGTTTTATAAAAATGCATGCATATGCGCCTTTATTGCATTCTATTTGTTTACTGTTCATGACTATGCATGATTTATGCATGAGTACCTTACTGGGCTCTCTAGCTCACCCCTTCTATTTTTCAGATGACAGTGATGTCGAGTTTATACCGGACGAAAATGAATGAGGTCTAATGGACTAGATAGGCAGATAGTTGGCCGAAATTTAAGCAGCGAAGGAGCAAAATTGATGTTTTCACTTTTGATATTTTGGAAAAGATTTGTAAAATACTTCCGTTGCTAAAAGTTAATAAAAATTAGTATGCTTCCGTACGCTGTTATGGTTTGAGTAAGTTGTGAATTCCTAGTGGCATCTCAGTTTGTTCGGGACCTTCATGTCCAACCGACCTCGTCTAGGCCGATCAAAAGAGAGAAACCACGACCCCTGACCGCCAACTCATGAAGTTGGGCCTTACAGGATCCTGTGCACGCAATGTATATATATATATATATATAAGAAAAGAAAAATTTTGAGTCCACCTTTTTAACCTGAGTTTATGATCGGTTTCGGTCGACGGGCGGCCGCATGCGGTAAAATGTGGCCTGTTCGTCACACTTTGTCGGCAAGTATTTAGACTTAAAATGTGTTAAATTAATAATTGGATTGATTAATTAAGATAGATTAATTTTGGTTAATTATTTTGGGATCGGTGAGGAAGTGACATAAGGTGCACTCAGACCCATTAAGCTTAAGTGTAAGGAGCTATTCTGATGGGGAGTCACCTCATTCCATTTCTTCCACATGGCTTGACAAGACCCTTGATTATTAGCATGATTACTTTTTTTTTTGTAAGTAATTAAATTATATTAAAAAGAAAATAAAGTACAACAACTATATTCTACTCTAAGTGTTTTGTTAACTTAAAGTAAGGACTACTTACCAAAAAAAAAAAAACTTAAAGTAAGGACATAACAACAAGAGAATCCCCTAAGACCATGACACTAATCATGAAAAGCCAAAAAATTACCAGCAAAGAAAATCCGATAATTATAGATCAAAGCCACCTAAGTAACAACTCCAACTGAGTCAACACAAAGCCAATCTAGCAACACTTACTACCGACATAGCACATAACAAACTATGCTAGGCCTGATTAGCAGAACGAGGGGACCGCTTCTGCTTGGTCCTTCTCAGTTTTTTGAGTATGGATTTCAGCACGGAGCCTTCAGCAGAGTCTACCCGTACACTGGCAAGAGGAACGGCTATAGCTGCAGAATTATCAGGTTGCTGTAGATTACAGCATGGGCCCGAATCCCCACCTTTAGAAAGTGAAAGAACAGCTTGAACTGAATAAGTAAAGTCAGGTGAGCCTACAACATCTTCAGAACAATTTGTGATTCCAAGAGCGTCCATTCGGTCTGCATTAGTTATTGGCCTTATGGATATTGGGGATGAGAATCCCTGTTTCTGGTTTCCTTGTGATGCTCCGGCGTCGGTTGCTGTCTGTTTCGGACAATTTTGCCACTTCCGGAGTGTTGCAGATGGATTCGTTGTGATGCTCTTTTGGTGGGAGTATCTGAGTTTGCTGTTCTTTGGTTTTGGGAGCGGCTGTCTGAAGCTTGAATCGGCTCTTGGGTTGCTCTTCGGCTCTGGCACAATCGAAGGTCCTGTGCTGCTGGCTCTGTTTGCTCCTCTACCTGTGGGTTCCTTCCGTTGGATGGATGGGGATGCCTGTAGCTTTGGATTTGGAATTCTAGGTGGGATGTCAAGAGTTGGGCGAAGCCTTGTTTGGATGCGGGAGAGTTCCTATTAGTGCAGTTGTTGGAGGTGTTGTAGGATCTTTGGTGATGCCTTTCTTGCACTTGGTCTTTGGCATTACAAGCGTGTTGGCACTTTGATGTAGGTGCCCTATGCTTATGTTGTATTTTTGTCTTTGTTGGCACCCACCAGCTGGTAGTGACGAGGTTTGTTGCATGATTCCCTTCGCTGGGATGGAGTTCATTCATTTGTTGCCTATTCGTGGAGCATTGTTTGGGTGGCAACCGCTGTGGGTTGCTGTTATTAGTGCTTGGTTTGTTTGGATGCTTAGCTGAAGCTGGAATCTGGACATGCCTTGGCGGAGCTGCTAGAATTCTGTCTTCCGGTTGCTGCAGTTGGATTCACTGGGATACAGCTGCTGGAATGGATGTACTCTCCTTGCTACAAGCTGCAAAGATGCTGCTAATGCTGGAACCATTCAGATATGCTGATGCCCGTTTATGTCTTGTTTTTTTTTATGGTCTAGATGGGCCAGATGGAACTTTATGTGGGCATTGAGTGGCGCTGAAGTTTGTTGGCTCTGCTTGTCTCATGTTGAAAATGTTGCTACTGACGGCAGTTGCAGCTGGATGAAGGGGCTTACGTGTATATCCTGTGGGGTGGAACCATGGAACCTGCTGTGATGGCCTGCTGCTCATCACATGATATTGATGCAGCCTGATGCTTTCTTGATAGATATTGATGATAGACGACGTGGGTGGTGTGATTGAAGCTTTGCTGGTACCCAGCATGGTTCCCTCATTCTGCAAATGCTGTCGATGCTGCTGGAGATGGAAATTGGTGCCGCACTGGGTTGTTGCGGCTGGATTTCCGGAGTTCACCAAGTGGAGCAGGATCGGCCCTTGGCTAGCGTGAAGTTCCATTTTGGCGTTAAAGCTGCAGCTATTGGTGACTGGTTTTCTACTTGTTTGCCATTTTCAGTACTGCCCATGGATTGGCATGATTAGTTTAGGAACTGCTCTATTGATGTTGAAGTTTTTTGAGTGCATTGAGTGAATACCAGCATTTTTATTTCTCTGTTGGTTTCATAAGATGTATCTATGTGCTCGGGGCATGCCCTAGCGCTTTTGGTTTATCCTCAAGTTGGAAAAACACTTGAAGATAAACCGTTGCTTGTAAATTTTTTTTCTCTCATTAATCCAAATCATTTACTTACCAAAAAAAAAAGGCCTTATGGATATTGGGGCAACACCAGCACCCAGAAGTCCCTCACCAGTAGTAACAAGACCATGCCTCAATGCCTCAGCAAATGAAACCCGTTGCCTTTCATGGTAGAACACTGCACGCTGATGATCAACCTGTAGAGGGTCATCATCCTGATCACCAGGAGACAAAGAACCCTCACTGTCCATCAAAGCATCACCAGGTTCAGAGCCTCGATCAATCCTAGCAATCAAAGGCTCACCAGATGCTTCATTTGGATGCATGCCAACCTGAGAACACACCACAAATCCGGCATCATCCAAACCCAAAGAAACAGCAGTAGCTGGAGGTGGACGTGAGGCACGGGCCTCCTCCAAATCTTCTGGCAACAACTGCTTAGCAAATTGGGGCACTGGACCACCAAGTCCTTCACCAAATGGTCCTTGACAAAGTCAGGGTGACAGTCAGAAGGAAGGGGGGCAAAGGAATTGCCAGGGCAATCAACTTCTTTATGCATACCAACCGAAAAGGCAGATGGCTGAGGACCAATTTTAGGCATAGCTCGCTTCTTTGGAAACTTACCAGCAGAAGGACGAAACCTCTTGACTTTGCAATTGGACTCCTCATGTCCAAACAGGAGACACTGCCCACACCTAATCGGCTTGCAAGAGTATTCATCATGCACCATAGGATTTGAGTCTGACGATTGTAGGACAATTCTTGTGGGCAAGGCAGCATCCGCATCAATCTCAACAAAAATCCGAGCAACATCAAGCTTCTCCATTTTTGCAGTTCTGGGACAAAGATGGACTGGCTTCCCAATAGCACTAGCAACCCAGCCCAACCCCATCGGAGACCAAAATTCAACCGGCACATTGAAAAGATTAATCCAAATTGGGAACGATTTGTGCATTTCCTTGCACAGATTCATTCCAGGGAGAAATTGTTTTAAACAGATGGCTTTCCCTGCAAGCAACCATGGACTAGCCAGCAAGCACTACTCCATCTTTTCCAAAGAAGAGAACCGAAAAAAGAAAAATCCTTCATCGTTGGTAGCAATATGCTCTAGACCAAAATGAGTCCAGAGAAGACAGGCAATGGCGCAAACCGCCTGGAGATGAGGAGGGACATCGAAGAAATATCCAGCTAAGGTGAAGCCCCAAATACGTCGACCTTGGTCGATAACCTCTGGTGGAGGAGATATGGTAGCAGTATCCCCATCTACCATAAGAGGGGGGAAGAATTTCAGGCTACAACAGCCATCTGACACCTTCCTTTGGACAACATTAGCCCAGTAAGGGGGGTTGAGAGTCTGACGCAGAGAAGACGAGCAATCAGAATATCAAAGAGGAGAAGATGGAAGGTCATTACCAGACAGGCTGCCCGGAGCACGACCATCAGCATCAGCAAGAGGGAAAGAAGGAATCGAGTTGGAGTTAGCCTTCGAGGACACTGCTCCAGCCAAGAGAGGCGGTGAATCGAGTTGAGGAGCATCCGGGGTGGCCCCCAAGATGCCAGCCATGGTCGGCTCTTTCGAAGACGGACACAGCTACAGATCGAATTTCGAATGAGCAAAGACCTCCTTCAGCGTCTTGTAATTACGTTTATTTTAATTTTAATTTACTTACTTATCAAAAAAAAAAAAAAAGAAGACCTCCTTTAGCATAATTACCTTGTCTCCTTGCTATTGTGTGCCTTCTTAACTTTTAGATCTTTTTTTTTAAAAAAAAAATTTGACATGATACTTGGGCATGCAAGATGCTTCAACAACTTCCATGCCTTGTTATTTTGGGTGCCTAGGTACTTGGTTAGGGTTCACACTATCTTCTTCAATCTTTCCAAGGTTTCTTCATTTTATGAGCTTATTTCTTGTAAGGGTCAAGTTTCAAATTTCATAAGTTCACTAAATATATTAATTATGTTAGAATTTAGAGACCAGAAACTCAAACCTGCTAAAAGATCGACTTCGACAGTTCCAAAAGACCCACTTTTGCAATTGCACGCAAGTAATCCACTCCAGCAATATATCCACTTCGGCAATTGCTATTTCCACTCTGGCAGAATATCCACTCTGATAATTGCTATTTCCACTCAAACAGAATATCCACTCTAGCAAAATATCTACTTTGGCAATCACTCACAAGAAACCGTTCCCAAGAATCCACTATGGCAGTTTTCATTCCCACTCCGGCAAAATGTCAACTCCCACAAAATATCCACTCTGATAATTTCTCACACTGGCCTAAACACTCACTCCAACCAAGTAATACAATCTAGCAAGTCCACTCCTGTAAATCCAAACTGGTCAAGTAAACTATTCCGGCAATTGTCATTCCTCGACTAAGTGATCAATTCGACAAATCCAAACCGGCCAAGTAAACCATTTTGACAATTGCCGCTCCGGCACGTCAATCACATACACACACACATATTTTTGGT
Organism: Nepenthes gracilis; assembly: GCA_033239525.1. Classification (NCBI taxonomy): domain Eukaryota; kingdom Viridiplantae; phylum Streptophyta; class Magnoliopsida; order Caryophyllales; family Nepenthaceae; genus Nepenthes; species Nepenthes gracilis. The sequence goes on from BSYO01000007.1 coordinate 14,639,925, forward strand.
AACATATAAAATATATTATTACCTACAAATCTTATCTACTAAAAGTTACAATTCTTATCCATTAGTTGTAATTTAGCAAGAATTAGTTAACAATAATGATTACACAACCGTCCAATATTGACCAATTGTCATGCCACCTAAAACTCTAAAATTTAGCTTAATGATCTAACCAAATTAGACTAGTAATCAAGCATTATTAGGGGTACCTAAGTTAGTATGCTGGCAGCAACTTAGTTTAAGATAAACTTTATATAAGGCTATGTGAGGGAAGGGAAGAACAAGGAAAAAATATGAGAAAAAAAGAGAGAAAAAACTATGTGGCTGAAGGAAAGTAAAGAAAAAAGGCAGAACTCGGCAAGTTAAGTGAGTAGGGGCAAGTGTACCTATGTTTTCCCTCATTGTTGTGTTTCATTGATAATTTTTTTTAAGTATTATTATTTCAATACTTCAATTCCCTATTTTACTATCTCCTTATTGTCATAATATCATGAGAAAATCAAGTTTAAAGAAGAAACGTCGCTGGATAATTTGGTGCTGATTCTAAAATTCACCACCAAATGGACCGGCTGCTGAAATCTAACTAGACCAACCTCTAAACCGGCTGTATCGGTAGCCAAACTGACCAATACATAATGTACTAATGTTAAGCTATTAACCCATGAGCTGGTGGCCAAAAGTAAATTAAACTGGCGTATGAATTGGACTCCTAAACAACAAGTATCTTGTTGATATGTTTCCAACACAGTGTTGAACTTCAGTCACTGAATCGGCCTGAATCGAGTATCTAACCGGTGACTAAATATTGAATAATAATTAATCCAATAATATGCGTCAAGTTCAAACTCTTCTTTTTAGTATACAAAAATATTTTCAGACTTGAATATTTTACTACAAGTATGAATATTGATAAGAGCTCTACACTATGTTAAAAAATTTATTGAAAAGATTATTTTTCTCTAGAATGCAGAAAATTTAATATCAGTATTAGAAATAGACTGTAGAGTTTTTATAAAAAAATTTAAAGTGAAGTAAGCAACTGGACTAAGGATAGATCAACGGATAATATATTTTGATATGCCTTAATATATTATGGTGAATGATCGATGTCTGATAATTTAGTTCAATATTGTTAAGGTAATTCCAGCCTCGTCTACCATATATAAAGGTATGTTCCACCCATCTTAGAGTGCAAATATGAGCTTCGGCCTTAAATTGTGTGGACAAAATACAATCTACCCATCTCGGGGTACAATACGAGCTCTGGCCATAGATTGTGTGGACAGAACACATTCCACTCATCTCGGGGTGCAATATGAACTCTAGCCTTAGATTGTGCAGATAGAACACAATCTAAACTTCGATCAACTATTTCTTTAGTTGGTAAGGCCTACTGGCCCTATTTTTTTTTTTTGGTAAGTGCCTACTGGCTCTAGTCCCTATAAAAAGTAAGAAAAGAAAAATTATCTACAAGGTTTAAAGAAAAGAACAAGAAAGAATCAAGGTATGATATCGAAAAAGAATTGCATATTTTTCATCCTTTGTAATGATTCCTATATATGTTATTATATTTTAACTAAGAAAGTTGCATGATCTTTGTTATATATTATGTACATTGCTGAGCATTTGATTCACTCCGTTGTTGTTTTTTCTAACCCCTCAGATGGAAGGTACAAATTGGTATTTGATGATTAAGATTGAAGCCGGAAGGTGATATCTACACTATGTTAAGCAATTTATCAGAAATATTATTTCTCTCTAGAATGAAGAAAATCAGTATCAGTATCAGAAATAGACTGTAGAGTTTCCATAAGAAATTTTAAAGTGAAGTAAGTAATTGGACCAAGGATAGATCAATGGATAGTATATTCTGGCATGCATTAGTATATTATGGTAGAAGATCGATATCTGATAATTCAGATCAATATTGTTGATGCAATTTTGGCCCCATCTATCGAGTATAAAGGTATGTACCACCCATCTCAGGGTATAAATACGAGCTTCGGCCTTAGATTGTGTGGACAAAACACAATCCACTCATCTCGAGGTGCAATACGAGTTTCGGCCTTAGATTGTGTGAACAGAACATAATCCAAACTTCGATCAACTACTCCTTTAACTAGATAGGCTTACTAGCTCTGATCCCTACAAAAAAGTAAGATAAGAAAAATTATCTACAAGGTTTTAAGAAAAGAATAAAGAAGAATCAAGATAAGATATCAAAAAAGAATTACATGTTTTTCATCATCTGTAATGATTCTTATGTATGTTATTATATTTTAACTAAGAAAGTTGGATGATCTTTGTTATAGATTACGTATCTTGCTGAGCATTTGACTTACTCCATTACTATTTTTTCTAACCCCTCAGATGGATGGTACAAATCGGTATCTGGTGATCAAGATTGAAGCCAGAAGGTGATTAGGATTAGATGGTGATGAATTGTAATGTACTGGATAAATTTGATGTTAGAAATGTACTCTGTTTTGCAATGAATAAAGGAAAGAAAAATATACAATGTTAATGTTGATCATTTAGTTGTGCTTTTACTAATAGTTATGGTTATTATTTATACTTCTATAAATTTTTATGGACATGATTTTTGGTTCCTAATAGCATTTCTAAAGAATTCGATGCCGTATTCAAGTCATACGGAGTTGGAGCCACTTGATATGGCATCTTATGGATCTGTGTATAATGATTACATATATTATAGATTTATAGAAAGTATGATGTCTCATTAAATATAAATGAGGACATGGAATGTCACATTTTTTAAGACTATGCCCATTTTTTTTATCCATGGAGGTTGCTTTATCAACCAATGTTGCTGCTAGCTCTTTGAGACCTCCCACTATTTTGTCTGTTTGACCGATGATGACGTGATAGACTATGTCTTTCTATTGCGGGAGTTTGGGGGTTCTTGATGAATATGAAATCATAGTTCTTGAGCCTAAGTATTGTTGATAGAGAAACAAATGTTGACAAAGAATAATATTTTTCATTGATTGATTTTTTTATAGAGATGAAGGGGTATAGATAAATTACAAGGTTTGAGTTTGAATTTTTATTGTAATTATGATTAATTAAACTAAGAATAATAAATTGGTATGAAAGCAGGAAGAAATTTCGGTTAGAAGTTAAAATTAAATTGAAGCAAATCGAGTTAATGGATGTTAGATAGGTGCTCGGCGTGCGCCTATGCATGTTCTAGGAAGAGTGGTCACGCCTGATTTGCATTTGATCAGAGTTTGAGCATGAATTCTAGATTAGATACACTTAATGCATGCCTAAATGATGCCCGAGCGTATTGAGGCAGAATGCCTGTGGCTGATGTGTGCATGAGGCAGAGCTTGAGCGCCACCTTATTTTGTCGTGACGTCTGATGCGCGCCTAATGCGCAGCGCCACTCTATTATAAATATCATGTCTGACTAAATTTTTGTCATTTTTTGCAGAGTTTTGAGAGAGGGGAGAGAAGGAAAGAGGAGAAGAGAGAGAATGAGAGAGAGGAAGCTAAAAAAGCCTAATTCAAGTGAATTAAAACAAGATTTTTAATAATTTAGAATTAAGGTAAGTGCATTCTAAGTCTTTCTTCCTTTATTCATATTATTTTTTCATTCTATTGAGCATTTCTTATTCCTAATATTCCCATTTCTTGTAAAATTTTTTCCCCCATTAATCCAAATCACTTACTTACCAAAAAAAAAAAAAAAAATTCTTATTCCTAATATTCATGCATAATATGTTTTCGTAGCTAATTGTTTAAGTTTCACAAGTATGAATTCTCGCTCCCATTCTTTATAATTTTTATGAAAAATCATATCTTTAATTCATGCACTTTAAAATTTAAGTTATTTTCCTACAATTTTCTTACATGCATGCATTGAATTCATGATTTAATGACTCTATATATGATAAATTTCGCATATCTCATTATAATATATTCTAAACCTTAAAATATATGCTTGTATGTTCTAAAAATTCAATAATTTATTCCTGCATGTTTGATAATTGAAAAATAAATATAGAATCATAGAATTTTCTTGCTTTTTTTTTTTGTAATTTTTAGTATAAATAGTTTCACATATTTATAAAATTTTATAATACAACTTTTATATGTTATAAAATTTACATATATAAATTCCTACAGAATTTTATGCATTGTATGACAATTAATTGAAAGGATTATGTGAAAATTCTACAATATATTTAATAACTAAGAATATTTTCTTTAAAATGAGAAAATACAAGAATTATAAAAAATTGTGTAGAGTTTTCATAAGTCTAACTATCAGACTATTATAATAAGTTCAATTATGATATATTATGCCATGCCATAGTATATTAGAGTGATAATCGAGATTTGAACATATCATTTATGGATAAAAGTAAAGTTCGGCCTCATCTATAGTGTTATTTGTACGATGGCCAACTTACGGGGCTTAAATAGTAAAATAAGGCATTTGGTTGTATTAAATAAATATAGCTTGGGCGTTAATTATATGGTCATTTAGTTGGTGAGGCCCTATTGACACTTGGTCCCTAAGAAATTTTCATAATTGAGCATGGATTTTATGGCACTATTTGATTAAGAATATAAAAAGGAAATTTTGAAAAGTTGTCCATAATTGTTATGAAAATCCACATCATTGCATTTGAAATTGATCTACTGGTCTTTTGGCATATTTTAATATAAATTATATGTTACATCATATAAAATTATATACATTATTAAGCTTTTGACTCACTATATTTTTGTTTTTCACTGCTTAGGAACTTTTGGAAAGGTAAGATTTGGATTGAGGAGCTACAGTTAAAGAAATTTTAGATTAAGTTTAGGAGGGAATTAGTTATTGTATTTCGTTTTAGATTAATTCGATTCTGTATTAATTTACTTATAGTATCATAGTATGGATGATGTTGTTGGATTGTAATTTTATTATGATTGTTCAAATATTCTGATTTTATTTTGAGTAGACATGATTTCTTATGTAATGTTTGATATTATAGTTTGGTTGGTGTCAGAGCCATATGATGATGTAATATTTTGGGTCCTATGTTTAGGTCATATTATCTTATTTTGGTCAATCAATATATTAACGTGAAGTTCATGTCTATGGTTAATTGAGTTGCTAAAGGGATAATTATATTATTATTAATTATTAATGACGTGATCAGAATTTGAGACATAACAGTAGTAAAAGTGATATCAAGCAAGTTGTAAGAGGATATCTTATTTGGTTTGAGAATCTAATGTGATAGAATATGTTGTGATAGGATTGAAAGATATCTTCAGACAAGGTGGACGTATTAGGCCAAGCTCTCGCCCCAATCAAGAAGAAGAGTCATTGGCTATAATGGCCAAGATGGTGATGTTGTGGAGTCCATAGCTCAAGGATCTCAAAAGCGAGAGCCGCCTGTGACGACCCAGGTTCTAAAACATAGTACATTCCTATCATTAAGATAAAATAATTAAGATTAAGGGAAATTGAATAAGAAACAATGTGAGAAAAATTAAGTTGGGAGGTGAAAAAAAAGGCCAAGGCCTTGGCGCCCGAGTGACGCCTCAGGTGCACCCGAGGCGCATTTAACAGAAGCCCGCGCTCAAAGGGCGCCTAGTTGGTGCTCGAGCATGGGCATGTTTTAAGGGGGCGCTTGGTTAGCGCTCAAGTGGTTGTATTTTGAAGCGTTGTGTGCTTTTTCCCTGCGCCATTTTTGCAGGTTTAAGAGAGAGAGGAAACAAAGTACGGAGGAAAAAGGGGAAGAAAAGGAAGAAGAGAAAATTTTGGGCCGTTCCACTCCGATCCAAGTAAGAAAAACGGTAGCTCGGGTTAAGATAAGTGTACTTCCAACTTTGTTTTCCATTTTTACAGTTTTAAATATCTCCATTTTGTTATATATGTTCAAAAACCCTCATTCTCTAAGTTTTGTACAAATAATGCATATTCCCTATAAGTTTATGGTTAGATATTGTATTTATACATGATTATTGTGAGTTGTGGCTTCAATTTCAGGTTTAATTTTTGTTTTGGCGTTCAATTTTGTCTGGATAGATTTGTTTCAAACCCTAATTCAAAAATTTGGGGGTTTTTTGGTTAATTGCTTGCTTTGTATATGTATTATGATATATTTAATAATACATATACAAAGCAAGCAAAAAAGGTATTATGATATATTTTTTTTGGTAAGTAATTAAATTTGAATTAAAAATAAAAATTAAGTACAAAATCTATATTCTTACCCCAAGTGTTTTGCCGACTTGGAGATAGAATCTAAACACTGGGGCATGCCCCGAACACTCTCGTGTAACAATACAAGAGTCCAAAAGAAAAACAGGCAGGGGAAAAGGCGGCTAGCTTTACATCTACTAACACGCCGACAAGCCGACACCTATCCAAACAGTTGAATCAAAACTAGTCTGGGGGGCACTAATCAAAAACCCAAAAATACATGAGACAAGACAAGCAATGCAATTGACTTGGACCATGGTATGCTCGGGGTATTTCCTAACTCGTTATTCTACCTCTAAATCGGCAAAACACTTGGAGTTAGAACATCATTTTGTACTTTTATTTACATTTAATTTTATTTACTTACTTACCAAAAAAAAAGACAAGCAATGCAAATAAAATCAAGCCACCATATTCATTCTCCCACACTAGAAACTAGCAGCCAAACTTTATTTCACAATCATTATTCAATGAGCTGGATGGATTAACAGCATCCCAACTCCTTGATGCTTCACACAAGGCTCACTGTAGCATTAGCATGAAGCTTTTGCGTGGAAAGCTGCACCCGTGTGAGTGATCTGTCCATACCAGATATGCTCAAGCCCTTCACAGCACCATGCGTGCACCAGCTGAATTCGGTTGTGGCAGCCGAAACCAACAACAACTTTCACAGGAAGTGGAATCACTTTGGATGAAATTGCAGAAATAGTCAGCACAAATGCAGAAGCAAGGCTTCAGTATTCATAGTCACCATACACACCCTTCACTCCACGCTCAATAAAGGCAAGGGGGCTCGCACTCAAACAAATTGACTACTGCATGAACCACAGAACTCAGCACCATGCAACACTGCAGAACGTTGATGCCTTTGCAGATCTCGTTTTTTTGGTAAGTAAGTTAATTGTATTAAAAGATAAAAAGAATTTTACAACCTATGATTTAACTCCAAGTGTTTTTTCGACTTGGAATAAATACACAACCGCGGAGGCTTACCCCAAAAATTAAATAAAATACAAAAAAACAAATCCTGCAACAGAAACACCATTTGTCGAAAGAAAAATGGCACAAAACGAACATGCATCACTGTTAACAGTAACTTGAGGCTTTGTTGGGGTTTCGAAAGAAGCCAAAACATACGCCCCGAGCATTGCTTCAGCAGGAAAACAACGCCGAGTATCTGTAACGACCCAAAATTTTAAAACAAGGAAAATTTCAATCATCAAGTCCAGTCAACGCAAGTTGACCGGAAAACGAAATAAGAAAAGTACATCGGCTTAAGATGGAATCAAGTTCGGCTTTGATTTGGGGAAAAAGAACTCCGAATTTTTGAAGTAAAAAGAAGTCCGGATTTGCTTGAAAGAAGTCCAGATTCCCTTAGTAAAAACCACTCCGGATTTCCGAAGTAAAAAGAAGTCCGGATTTGCTTGAAAGAAGTCCGGATTCCCTTAGTAAAAAGCACTCCGGATTTTCGAAGTAAAAAAAAGTTCGGATTTAATGAAAATGAAGTCCAGTCCTGTAAGGCCGGAATGTTGTGTGTGCAAGGTAAGGACGGAGTAGATTTGGGTTCAAAGAGATGAAAAGCTGAAGTTGAAGTAGATGAAAGAGTAATCCGGTCAACGAAAAATGTTGACCGAAAAAACATGAACAAATGAATAGAAATGAAAGGAGAACGAAATCCGGTCAACGCCCAATAGTTGATCGGAAGTTGTTTTGATGAAAGGCTAAAGTCCGGTCACAGAAAATAAGGAAAAAAAAATATTGTGAAGGCACAACCATCAATAATCTAGCTATTCCTGAAACTTATTGGAAAATATAAATCATAAATTACCCTCTTTGAAAAATGTAAAATCATAAATGATACCTTTGGAATGTGAGAAATCATAAATGATGGCCACTCAAAGCAGTGGCTATAAATTAAGAACTAGATGAGAATTAAACATAAGGCAAAGTAAGGAATTCTTAGCAAAGGAAGACCAAAAGAATTCAGGCAAGATACTCACCATATTTTTAAAGCTCACGTTTATGCATGTTGTTACGAAATTATATTCTGTATGAAGTATGCCTTTTCTGTTTTATGAATTATTATTCTGAAATGTATGATATTCATGATGATATGGTTATTCTGCTGAACGTTGATATTACATGTTTACGGAAAAAGAACTTCGACCTTAAGAGGGAACTTTTCTGTTTTATGAATTATTATTCTGAAATGTATGATATTCATGATGATATAGTTATTCTGCTAAACGTTGATATTTTCATGTTTACGGAAAAAGAACTTCGACCTTAAGAGGGAATAAGAAATCTGGTTATTAATATCTGTTTCTGTTAAAAATAACGCTGGATTTAAGACAAAAGAGCTCCGGCATTTTTATAGAAAATGACTTCGGATTTAGAGCTCCGGCATTTTGGAAAATGAACTTCGGATTTAGAGCTTTGTTTAACAGTAAATGAACTTCGGATTAAGAATTTCAGATTTTAAACAGAAACGCACTTCGGATTTAAGAGCTTCGGAATTTAGCAGAAAATGCACCCGGATTTAGAACTTCGGATTTTAAACAGAAACGCACTCCGGATTTAAGAGCTTTGGATTTTAACAGAAAATGCACTCCGGATTTAGTACTTCGGATTTTAACAGAAAGCACTCCGGATTAAGAGCTTCGGATTTTAACAGAAAACGAACTCCGGATTTAAGAGCTTCCGATTTTGAAGGAAATGAACTCCGGATTTTAGAGCTTCGTATTTTGAAAGAAAATGAACTCCGGATTTTAGAACTTTGGATTTTATAAGAAAATGAACTCCGAATTTAAGAACTTCAGAGTTTTGAATGAAAAGTACTCCGGTTTTTCTTCAAAGAAAGGCACTCCGTCCCTTTGAAAAGAAAAGTACTTCGGTTTTGATAAGAAAAAGCACTCCGCCCTTTTTAAAGAAAAAGTACTCCGGCAAAATAAGGAAAATGGATTTTGACTTTTTGACTCTGGATTTAAAGACCTTCAATTTTAATAATGGACTTCGATTTCGAAAGAAAAGAACTTCGGATGATATGGACTTCAATGAATGAAGTAAAGAACAATGCTACATGAAAACATATGAATTATGGACAGTAAGTGGAACTCTTCCGACTTTTGATCTATGTGATTGGCCATTAAAGAACACGAACCAAGAACAGAGTTTCCATTAAGCTTGCTGTTAAAGATGGATGAAGGATAATGGAGTGACACTCGATGATGCCTCCTGGGCCACGGGAGGGAACCTTTTGGTGGCATAAGAACTATGGACTATGGCCCCGTATGCCGGGTTAAAGGCATTACCTCCCGCCCCGAGGAGCATAATGAGAGGATACGACTTTAGGTTGTGGGGTTACACATAACCCGTCCTCGATGTTGTCCGCTCCCGTCCGGTCCCTAAAGATGATACGAATTCCTAATGATTTTGATAAATTTTTCGAAGACAAGATGAAAAGAATAAGAACTGAAGAAGAAACGATATGATGATTTTCATATGCTATGCTATATTATGAAATTATGTTTTGATCAAATTATAAGTATGTTTATGTTTTCTGCATGTGAGTATCCTGCTGGGCTTTGTAAGCTCATTCTTGCCACTTTTCAGATGACAAGCTTATGGAGGATGAAGTTGAGTAGAACCTTATGGTGTAACTGAATGGTTAAGCTGGCCGGAGCAGATCTTTGAAAGCTTTGTTTATTTTGCTTTTGATATTTTGAGGAGACTTGTAAAATTTATTCCGCTTCTTATGAATGTTAGTATGTTTCCGTGGTACTTTGGGATTAATGAAATTATAAATCTCTAGTATGCATCTCAGGTTTGAAAGAAAATAAATAAAAAATTTTATCTCCACCTATATATCTTTTCATAATTTATTTAAAAGCAAGGACTTTGGATTTGACGGTGGCTTTTGATGGTAATAAAAGTCGGGTCGTCACAGTTGGTATCAGAGAAAAAACTGAGATGCTTTAGGATAGTTTGAATCAACACGGAAACTTAGGACAATATTAGTTAGGGCAAGAAGAGTGTTATCCATACTTACGCTTTGGACAAAGACCCTTACGATAGTTATCTTTAGACTAATTGACTAACGAAATTGTTCTTTTCAGACGTCCCCGCAGTCATGTCTAATAGAGGAAGGAGAAATGATCAGATTAACAACACTCTTAATCGGGAGGCAAGATACACGAACCTACTGGACGAATAACCGAAGTCATAGAAGCCTTGACTCCACCAACTCCACCAACTCTGGTGACCACCCCAATTCTTGTCTATCAGGAGAGGTCGGTCTACGATCGGTTTACCAACGAATGAATTCCTGAATTTTTAGGGGAACCCGATCCATTGAAGGCTGAAACATGGATTCAACGACTGAAAAAGGTATTTGCAGTAATTAAGTGCCCTGCTGGGGACATGGTTCTATATGCCACCCATAAGCTGACAGGGGAAGCACACCACTGGTGGGAAATGCAGAAGAGGGTTTTCAATATGCTAGAGCGGGTATTAGTTGGGAAATATTTAAAGCAGCTTTTCTGAAAAAATATTTCCCGCCTTTAATCTTCGCGGGGCGTAAGGATGATGAATTCCTTCGCCTAAGGCGTGGTACTCGGGCCGATGGCGAGTATGATTCGAAATTTACTGCATTATCTCGCTATGCCCTTTCATGGTGGAAGATGAGGAGAGGAAGGTTAGACGGTTCTTTTAGGGATTAAGGGATGATATCAGGAGACACCTTTCAACTCTAACGTTGACAACATATGGAGAGGTGCTCGCAAAGGCGGTCATTTATGAGAAAGAATTGGAAAGGGGAGCATTGTCCAGACAAAGGACTTTTAGTCAGTCATCAAAGGCCAGTGCTAGTGAATGGCCTTCTAAGAAAGCAAGACCATCAAGGTTCAGTGGGGAACAGAGCCGATCGGTGCAAAATTCTCGATTTATGGCTGATAATATATGTGATCATTGCGGGAGATCACATGGAGGGAAGCCTTGCTATAAGAAGCTGGGTGTTTGTTATAACTGTGGACAGGCGGGACACATGATCAGAGATTGTCCACTCGCTAAACAAGCCCCAGGAGTTAAGTCTCCTATCCCAGCCAAGGTGTTTGCCATTTCTGCAAAGGAGGCTAAAAAGTCTACGGAGGTTGTAGAAGGTACACTTTCTATCTGTGGCACTTCTAGTCATGTGTTCTTTGACTTTGGATCTACTCACTCATTTGTCTCTCATGAATTTTCGAAGTATCTTACGACCCTTCCTAAAGTTCTTGACTACCCATTGATGGTTGCCTCACCCACAGGGTCGTCCGTAATTTTAAATGTAGCATTTTTCGAATGTCCAATAGAAGTAAATGAATACTTGATGCCCGTTAACCTCGGTTGTGCTTGAAATGAAAGACTTTGATGCAATCTTAGGAATGGATTGGTTAGCCGGATATCATGCTAAGATTGATTGTTTCAAAAAGAGTAGAATTCACCATTCCCCGAAACAAGCCTTTTACATTCAAGGAGTCCCAGCGAAGGGAAGCATCTTGCTTTATTTCGGCTCTTCATGCCAGACACTTGATTGGTAATGGATGCCAAGCTTATCTAGCCTTCGCTAGTGTGACTACAGAAAATCAAGAATCTCTGGCTAAAGATATTCCTGTGGTGCGGGAATTTGAAGACATATTCACTGATGAATTACCTGGATTGCCACCCCAGCGAGAGTTAGAATTTGGAGTAGAATTGATACCAGGATCAGCACCAATATCCAAATCACCCTATCGGATGGCACCGGCTGAACTCAAAGAATTGAAACAACAACTGCAGGAATTGTTAGATAAAGGTTTCATTCGGCCAAGTGTGTCACCATGGGGAGCACCTGTTCTCTTTGTCAAAAAGGACGGGACCATGAGATTATGCGTGGATTATCGAGAATTAAACAAAATCACCATCAAGAACAAATACCCTCTGCTGAGGATTGATGACCTCCTTGATCGAGCCATAAGGGGCTTGCGTATTTTCAAAAATCGATCTTAGATAAGGTATCATCGACTCTGGATCAGCAAGGAGGATAAGCAAAGACGACGTCCGGATTGTATGGGCACTATGAATTTGTAGTAATGTCTTTTGGGTTGACTAATGCCCCTACATCTTTATGGACTCGATGAATCGAATTTTTCAACCATACCTGGACAAGTTGGTGATCGTATTTATTGATGACATCCTCAGGCACTCGAAAAGCTATGAGGAACACGAGGATCATTTACGAACTACACTTCGGATTCTTAGGGAGTATCGGTTGTTCGCCAAATTAAAAAAGTGCAAATTTTGGTTGGAGGAAGTAGGATTCCTTGGACACGTCATCTCCAAAGAAGGAATTTCCGTCGATCCTAAGAAAGTGGAAGCTATTGTAAAGTGGAACCGGCCAACCTCTGCGACCGAAGTGCGAAGCTTCTTAGGTCTGGCTGGATACTATAGACGGTTTGTGAAAAACTTCTCCCAAATCGCCTTACCACTCACGCAGTTAACAAAGAAGGATACCAAGTTTGAGTGGACTAATGATTGTGAAGAGAGCTTCCAGACGCTTAAAGACCGGTTAACTTCTGCTCCGGTCCTGACCATTCCAAATGGATCAGGAGGACTGATTGTTTACTGCGATGCTTCAAAGATTGGATTGGGCTGTGTTTTAATGCAACACGGTAGGGTAATTGCCTATGGGTCGCGACAGTTGAAGGATCATGAAAGGAATTACGCAACTCACAATCTGGAATTAGCCGCAGTGGTGTTTGCATTGAAAATCTGGAGGCATTACCTGTATGGTAAAAGATTCTTAGTCTACTCCGATCATAAGAGTCTAAAGTATTTATTCTCCCAGAAGGAACTGAACATGAGGCAGAGAAGGTGGATTGAATTTCTGAAGGACTATGACTGTGAAATCCGATACGAGCCAGGAAAGGCCAACGTTGTTGCCGACGCACTAAGTAGGCAACCTGGTATGCTGGCTAGAATGCAAGTCAAGCAAATAGAGATGCTGGATTGTCTCATGTATTTGATGTCCAGCGTTATGTGCAAGGAAAGTGGATGATTTTGGCGTACCTTCAAGTTCAGCCAGAGGTGATTAATGAGTTAAAGGGATGTCAAACGAATGATTCTTTCCTTGTAAAGATCATGGGCGAGCTAGATAAAGAATCCCGAAGTGATTTTCAGATTTCGCCGGATGGAGCATTAAGATTTAGGAATCGGTTATGTGTGCCGGATAATAAAGAATTAAAGGAGAAAATTCTTAAGGAAGCCCATCGATCCCGTTATACGATTCACCCAGGAGCCAATAAGATGTATCAGGATTTGAAGAAAACATTTTGGTGGAGGAATATGAGAAGGGATATTGCAGCTTACGTGAAAAAGTGCCTTATATGCCAACAAGTAAAGTCCAAAAGAAAGCAGCCGTCTGGGTTATTGCAACCAATGCCATTTCCAGGCTGGAAATGGGAAGACATTGCCATGGATTTGTGACCGATCTGCCAAGGACGCCAAGGAAGCATGATGCTATTTGGGTGATTGTCGACCGGCTAACAAAGTCAGCTCATTTCCTGGTAATCCGAACGACTTACTCCCGTGATAAATTAGCCCAACTGTATGTAAACGAGATTGTCAAACTTCATGGTGTGCCTATCTCTATTGTATCAGATAGAGACCCTCGCTTTGTTTCACGGTTCTAGAAAAGTCTACATAAAGAATTGGGTACCGAATTAAAATTTAGTACTGCTTTTCATCCGCAAAACCGACGCCAATCATAATCGGACTATCCAGATTCTCGAAGATATGTTAAGGGCCACGGTCTTGGAGATGAAAATGACTTGGGATAATTCATTAGCTCTTGCAGAGTTTGCTTATAATAACAGTTACCAGGCCAGCATTGGCATGGCTCCTTTTGAGGCATTGTATGGGAGAAAATGTAGGTCGCCAATTCACTGGGAGGAGCACGGAGATAAAAGGATTTTGGGTCCAGACATTATTACATGAGAATCTCAGAGTAGCCCGGAGCAGATAAAAGAGCTATGCAGATCGGAGGAGATATGCATTAGAATTTAAAAAAGGCGATTTTGTATTCCTAAAGGTATCGCCATCCAAAGGGAAATACTGATTCAGGGGTAAAAGGAAGTCAAGCCACGATTTATCGCCCTTTGAAATTCTAGAAAGGATCGAGAAGTAGCTTACAAGGTGCTTGCACTACCTCCAAACTTGGCAGAAGTACATGACGTGTTTCATGTATTAATGCTTCGAAAGTATGTCCATGATCCTACTCATATAATTGAGTATGAACCTTTGACGATCGATAAGGACTTGTCCTATATAGAAAAACCAGTGAAAATCTTGGATCGAAGGGAACAGAGACTACGCACCAAATCAGTCGCTCTAATAAAGGTGCTCTGGAAGAATCACACACCCGAAGAGGCAACTTGGGAACGAGAGGAAGAGATTCGAAACAAATACCCATATTTATTTTCTCGAGGTTAGTAACTTTATTTAAAATTTTGAGGACGAAATTCCTATAAGTGGAGGAGATTGTAACGACCCAAAATTTTAAAACAAGGAAAATTTCAATCATCAAGTCCGGTCAACGCAAGTTGATCGTAAAACAAAATAAGAAAAGTACATCAGCTTAAGATGGAATCAAGTTCGGCCTTGATTTGGGGAAAAAGAACTCCGAATTTCTGAAGTAAAAAGAAGTCGGGATTTGCTTGAAAGAAGTCCGAATTCCCTTAGTAAAAAGCACTCCGGATTTTCGAAGTAAAAAGAAGTCCGGATTTGCTTGAAAGAAGTCCGGATTCCCTTAGTAAAAAGCACTCCGGATTTTCGAAGTAAAAAAAAGTTCGAATTTAATGAAAATGAAGTCCATTCCTGTAAGGCCGGAATGCTGTGTGTGCAAGGTAAGGACGGAGTAGATTTGGGTTCAAAGAGATGAAAAGCCGAAGTTGAAGTAGATGAAGGAGTAATCCGGTCAACGAAAAATATTGACCGGAAAAACATGAACAAATGAATAGAAATGAAAGGAGAACGAAATCCGGTCAACGTTCGATAGTTGACCGGAAGTTGTTTTGATGAAAGGCTAAAGTCCGGTCACAGAAAATAAGGAAAAAAATATATTGGGAAGGCACAACCATGAATAATCTAGCTATTCCCGAAACTTGTTGGAAAATGTAAATCATAAATGACCCTCTTTGAAAAATATAAAATCATAAATGATACCTTTGGAAAGTGAAAAATCATAAATAATGGCCACTCAAAGCAGTTGCTATAAATTAAGAACTAGATGAGAATTAAACATAAGGCAAAGTAAAGAATTCTTAGCGAAATGAAGACCAAAAAATTCAGGCAAGATACTCACCCTATTTTTAAAGCTCACATTTATGCATGTTGTTACGAAATTATATTCTGTATGAAGTATGCCTTTTCTGTTTTATGAATTATTATTCTGAAATGTATGATATTCATGATGATATAGTTATTCTGCTGAACGTTGATATTGCTTGTTTACGAAAAAAGAACTTCGACCTTAAGAGGGAACTTTTCTGTTTTATGAATTATTATTCTGAAATGTATGATATTCATGATGATATAGTTATTCTGCTAAACGTTGATATTTGCATGTTTACGGAAAAAGAACTTCGACCTTAAGAGGGAATAAGAAATCTGGTTATTAATATCAGTTTCTGTTAAAAATAACGCTGGATTTAAGACAAAAGAGCTCCGCATTTTTACGTAAAAATGACTTCGGATTTAGAGCTCCGGCATTTTGGAAAATGAACTTCGGATTTAGAGCTTTGTTTAACAATAAATGAACTTCGGATTAAGAACTTTGGATTTTAAACAGAAACGCATTCCGGATTTAAGAGCTTCGGAATTTAGCAGAAAATGCACTCCGGATTTAGAACTTCGGATTTTAAACAGAAACGCACTCCGGATTTAAGAGCTTTGGATTTTAACAGAAAATGCACTCCGGATTTAGAACTTCGGATTTTAACAGAAAGCACTTCGGATTTAAGAGTTTCGGATTTTAACAGAAAATGCACTCCGGATTTAGAATTTCGGATTTTAACAGAAAGCACTCCGGATTAAGAGCTTCGGATTTTAACAGAAAACGAACTCCGGATTTAAGAACTTCCAATTTTGAAGGAAATGAACTCCGGATTTTAGAGCTTCGTATTTTGAAAGAAAATGAACTCCGGATTTTAGAATTTCAGATTTTATAAGAAAATGAACTCCGAATTTAAGAACTTCAGAGTTTTAAAAGAAAAGTACTCCGATTTTTCTTCAAAGAAAGGCACTCCATCCCTTTGAAAAGAAAAGCACTTCGGTTTTGATAAGAAAAAGCACTCCGCCCTTTTTAAAGAAAAAGTACTCCGGCAAAATAAGGAAAATGGATTTTGACTTTTTGACTCCGGATTTAAAGACCTTCAATTTTAATAATGGACTTCGGTTTCGAAAGAAAAGAACTTCGGATGATATGGACTTCAATGAATGAAGTAAAGAACAAGGCTACATGAAAACATATGAATTATGGACAGTAAGTGGAACTCTTCTGACTTTTGATCTATGATGATTGGCCATTAAAGAACACGAACCAAGAACCGAGTTTCCATTAAACTTGCTGTTAAAGATGGATGAAGGATATTGGAGTGACACTCGATGATGCCTCCTGGGCCACAGGAGGGAACCTTTTGGTGGCATAAGAACTATGGACTAGGCCCCATATGCCGGGTTAAGGCATTACCTCCCGCCCCGGGGAGCATAATGAGGGGATACGGCTTTAGGTTGTGGGGTTACACACAACTCGTCCTCGATGTTGTCCGCTCCCGTCCGGTCCCTAAAGATGATATGAATTCCTAATGATTTTGATGAATTTTCCGAAGACAAGATGAAAAGATTAAGAACTGAAGAAGAAACAATATGATGATTTTCATATGCTATGCTATATTATGAAATTATGTTTTGATCAGATTATATGTATGTTTATGTTTTCTGCATGTGAGTATCCTACTGGGCTTTGTAAGCTCATTCTTGCCGCTTTTCAGATGACAAGCTTATGGAGGATGAAGTTGAGTAGAACCTTATGGTGTAGCTGAATGGTTAAGCTGGCCGGAGCAGATCTTTGAGAGCTTTGTTTATTTTGCTTTTGATATTTTGAGGAGACTTGTAAAATTTATTCCGCTGCTTATGAATATTAATATGTTTCCGTGATACTTTGGGATTAATAAAATTATAAATCTCTAGTATGCATCTCAAGTTTGAAAGAAAATAAATAAAAAATTTTATGTCCACCTATATATCTTTTCATAATTTATTTAAAAGCAAGGACTTTGGATTTGACGGTGGCTTTTGATGGTAATAAAAGTCGGGTCGTCACAAGCTGGTCTAGCATCACCAGCTTGCAGCAAGCCAACAGTTTTCTTTGGCCTGATCATAGGCATGCACGCACCGCATCATCGCTTCACAATCAGTAGCTCCATACTGCAAAGACGGCAAAAAACGAAGGCTTCAAAATCTCCACACCGACTGTGGCATATTCACTCCTCTGACAGTAAACACCTCAATAATCTTCAATATTTAGAAACAACTGCATCAGCAACATCAAGCTGATTTGGGGCTGCAACATAGTGTAGCATGAAGGGAGCTTTCAATCTGTCTACATCTAAATGCTCCAGCACCACAGCACTAACTTACCAGATTGGCAGCCCGCTACTTCATTTTCGAACCAGTGCATCAAACAAATCCTCAATGCAAACAGAAGAGCCTAGCCCAAAAGCTTATATTGCGGCATTGAGTATTTGAGATTTTCTGTCAGGGTTTTGATCATCAGCCAAAAACCTCGGCACTAAGAAGATTTCCCAGCCCAGCATTACAAACTGATTCCAGCACAATAGATGGCAACCGGATCATAGCACCTTTACTCAAAGATCAAGAAATGATATCAGCTCCACAAAACTCTCGCAAGAACTACATCCGGAGCAAAGAATGTGTATCAAAGATGCTCGCACTGCAGGGCCATCACCCGATCGGGACCAAGGACTCGCTGCCCGACATCGCCAGACACTAGAGCAAACCCCACCACACCACTACCAGCCAAGCCATCAAGAAAGACAATTGCATTTTCCCCAACAAGCAAATCGCTTTCAAGAAAGATCTATGCCTCATCTAGCCACGAGGTCTTTTTTTTTTTTTTGGTAAGTAAGTGATTTGGATTTATGGGAGAAAATTTACAAGTATGGAATTATCACCAAGTGTTTTTCCGACTTGGGATAAACCAAAAAGCTAGGGCATGCCCCGAGCACTTAGATACAACCGATGATACCCTTAAAGGATAAAATTGTCTGGTGATCATACAACACAAGAGCACACACAATGGTAATTCCAAGACAAAATAAACCGCCATTCCAGTGCAAAATCCGTAATGCCAAAGAACATGAAAGAGCGGCGGGCAGCCTACATGGCATTTTAGCACCAATAGCCTACAACAGCAGACGCAAAGACAAAAACATCCGACATCACCTTAAGTCCCATAGCTCCACACCACAAGCGGCCTGTAAAGCATTCCAGAAGCTCCTCCAAGAAGACATAGCCATTCTTGGCCAGACTCTGCAGCCTAGCCAACAAAGAAAGTGCACTACAACAGCAAATGAACCACACAAATTGGCCCTACAGGCACAAAGCACTTGAGAGCAGAATACCCAGCATCAAAACCAGCTAAACACATCAACATTGGCTCCCACCATGCCATCATACCACAAGGGACCAGCATTTAGCTCAAGACAATCACAAGGGTGGTGCAGCAAAGACCAACCAAATAGCACTACCGAACCGAGAACAAAATAAGTTGCATAATTCTACAGAGAAGCATCATGGCCTGATGTACGGGTAAAGACCATGACCCAACATCATCCAATGCCATTAAACAAGCAGCCACAATCACCAAACCATTGCAATAGAAGTGTAGCAACCGAACATCCTTCAAAGATTGAGTCCATTCACCAATGACAAAGAATAGCATCGATAGACCAAAGCAAAGAATCCATAGATCATAATATTCGAATTGATGCAAAGAAACAAATTCAGCTAATTGGCTGAAATCGCCAGACACAAACAATCCAAGGACATCATCAAGGCAAAATCGGGTGCTCCTGATGCAGAGGACGGCAGCTAAAAATTCAGCAAGCAAAGTTGCAGAAGAAAGATCTCGAGACAGAAGAAAATACCATGTCCCTCAATCAAATTCCGCCGCAAAGAAAGGATCAATAAAGCCGAGGAGGCAAATACCAATCATTGCAAAGAAGCCATACAAAAGATGAAGTCGCAACAGTAACAACATCAATACAGCTGAATTAGCTGCATAATCACCCAATGGACTTTACCACAGACACCACAATTAATCACCACCGCAAGGTATCACCTCAAACAAGAAGAGCAAAAGCCACCAAAAAGAACCACATTCAGCTACTCATTTCTCACCGACGAGACCCAAACCATAAGCCCACGGGCACCCCTACCCAATCAACAAATGGGAAACACAGCCAATCGGAGCAAAAGATCCGGGTACATTCGCATCATCACTACTACGAGGAGAGGCAACAGCCCACCGGGAACCCAATCGCAGATGCCACTATTGCATGTGCATTTCACCCCATAAGGCACCACCACAGAGACAACAACCAGCAGGAGCTCGACTCAACATCCAGCCATTGCAGCCAAGATAACACTATCGGATCACAAAACCTCAGCCGTAAAGCTCCACCGAAGAGCAAAAGATGGGCACCCCAAACCCAACCAACAATGGTGAATCACATTCGCAGAGGAAAGCCAATCCAACCTCCCAAGACTCCGTGCACAGAAGCCGAATGCAGAGCGAGACCTACCAGGACGCCAAGCCACGAGGTCACTAATCCACCGCATCAGTAATTGCTCAACCGGATTGACAGGGGTGGACTCCGTCGCCCCATTTCATAGAACCATTTGCAGGGGCATCGCAGCATTTTATGAGACCGCTAGTGACCCATCAAAGCAACAGGACACCCTGTAAGGACCTCATGCCAGGACAAACATCATCGATGAGGTTCACAGGACCAAGATCAGGCCAAGGGATCAACTTAACGCACCCCATAAAAGGATACCAGCATCATCACTTTGCCAATACACAACCTGCAATCAGCCAGGCTGTAGAAAACGAGTTCATCAACACCACATCAGTGCACCTGTACGCATCAACACCCGACACCTAATCCAAAGGGTGACCATCGACCAAGCGGACCAGAGTAGCCATGGTGGTTTCAAACTTTTTTTTTTTTTGGGGGGGGGCAAATGTGTGTGTGTGTAAGTGAAAAAAAAATAGAGTGGGCGCCAGGGAAAAATACCAAACAAACCAACCATGGGTTGACCAAGTAAATCAAAAACAGTAAAAGCCACAAAATTTAATTTCCTAATTTCGACCGAATTCCTGTAGACTCCGACAAGAATTTATCATAATCTGATATTTTCCAAAAGTAACAAAAAAATAATAAAAGATAATAAAGGAAAGACTAGCCCACCATCTAACCAGCATGATCCAAATCACGAAACAGATACAGACGGGCTAAGCATCTAAAAGTAACAAAGGAGGTTAACAAAAAGAGATTGGTACAAGCCCCGCAAGCGAGCAGGTGCGACCGAGATATGTACCTATTAGCTCCCCCAGAGGTTTTCAATTTATTCCGGACAACGTTGATTATCAGGGAGAAGGTATGAGAGATGTCTTGTGGGGAAGATTTTTGAAAAATGCGATTGTTATGTTCCTTCCAAATGAAGTCGACCATGGCCGCAATAGAGAGATGTTTTGAAAGGGTTAGAAAACTTTTCCCATTCCATTTATGAGCGGCCCAAACGATGTTATGGTACCACTCATGGTAAGGCCAGTGAAGTCCCGCGCGTCTTTGGACCTTGGTCTTTTTTTTTGGATCTTGGTCCATAAGGATTTTGAGAAGGGACAGGAGAAGAACAGATGCTCATAATCTTTGTCACCCGTGTTGCAGAGAGTACATTTAGAGGATAGATTGGAAACACCATGAAGGCGATCAAGGGTACTAAGTTTGCCTCTAATGGCCAGCCAAAGAGTAGAGGCATGCACAGGGATATGGGAGGGGCCCCACACTAGGGTGGCCTAGCTCAATATCGGTTTGGGTGGGTGGATAAGAAAATAGGCAGATCTAGTCAAAAATTTGCCATTTGCGCTTCCGTCCCATTGCACAGAATCTTTGTGATTGGTGTTAGGAAGATAGAGAGGCATGTTCTCCACAAGACGAGAAACTTCCAAATCAAGGATTAGGCCAAGACCAATGGTCATTCCTAATAATGTCAGTTACCTTTGCATCTTAGGGAAAGCCCGAGACTAAACAGGTGCGGTCAATGCTTACTTCACTCAGTGGGCCTAGAGGGTGCCCCTCGAGTGCTTATTTTGAAGCCCTCCGTCTGTTGGTGACTGCCACTTCCTCTAAGCCTCACATTGACTCCTTATCTCCTAATAGGAAGTTACTTATATTTGATCTTCTTAGTGTCATGCTGAAAAGGAATACGGAGTTCCCAACAGGTCAATATAGCGATCTGGATGGTTTAGTGGTGGGCCTCCAGATTTTTTGATAGCTCAAACCATTCGCATTTGCTGGATGCCGGATGGTGTTCATCTGAAGGCCTGATGGTGTTCTTTTGCCGGTTTGGATTGCAATACTGTCGTGGCCATTACCAGTTTAGCTACTAGTTTGCCCGGTATGGATTTTTGGCTAGCTTAGATACCAGTATCAACCTCAAGGCCGGAAGGCTTGCCGATTTAGAATGCCATTCTTTCTGCCTAATCTGGAATGTTTGCTAAATATGCCAGGATGTGGGCTTTGGCAGGTTTGCTTTTGCTTGGTTTCTTGCCCGGTTTGGAGTTGAGACCGGTGTGCCTAGCTGACGTGCTTTACAGGTGCTCCTTTTTGTTAAGGCATCGTGTTCCCTTTGGAGACTTTAGCTAGATAGTGAGCTTTGCTATGACTTGAGATGCGGGTGCTACATCACTGCCAGTTTGAAATTATGTTGGATCTTGGTGCCGCTCTGTGTTTTATTGGCTGCATCACTGATGATTGGCTGGATCTTGCTGCATCACTGCCAGTGCTTTTTGATTCCAACACTGATGTTTTATTTGCTTCTATTGGCTGGTGCTATCTCATTTTGAAAGAACAATTGCTAGGTACCTCCTATGCAATGCCTATTTGCCAAAGTGTTGCAAATGGCTTGGGCTACTGCTAGTCCGGATGTGGGTTCTCTTTGCTGATTCAGATGTAGTATAGAGTAAAATGTATGATGCAATGGGCTTCTGGTTGTGGCGTGTGTTTCCACCTGTGCTGATGCTGCTGCAAAAATCCCATGATAGTTTGATTGTTGGAGGTATATGTAGATTGCTGATGTTCCGAATATGTCCTCTTTGTATTGCTATTTCTCCATAGGGTAGATCTGAGATCTGTGGCTACTGGACCGATGCTCAAATTCTTCCTCCTTCGTTCTGGTATGTATTGCTGTCCGATAGGAACTGATGAGTAGATGGATCATGCTGCTGGAGCTCCATGGCTTTTGATGTGATTGGGTTTGTTTACTGATTTGGCCTTGATAAATATGAGTTGATGACAAAGACCTATTCTGTATCTACTGGTGGTGCTATGATCTGGTGTTGGCCCATGGTTGATGATTGCAGGACTGCTGCTGTGAGGAATATTAGCTGGCCTCCTGATGATAGCTGATGCTGCTCCACCAGATGGTGTCCGTGTAGGAAGGATCTGCTGCTGACTATATCTGTGGTGTCTCACATTGGATGGGGATGTGAATGAAGCATACCTTTATAAGGATGTGGAAACCTTTTCCTTGTAAACGCGTTTCGGGGGCGGTGGACTCCGTCTGCCAGAAAAAAAAATCGTGCGGACCACGTGTTGGCTTGAGACGCCGTGAAGTTCTCCCAACCCAAAGCGGACAATATCTACAGGCGGGTGGCCCGGGAACGTTACAAATGGTATCGAGCTGGCCGCTGTTCGGTGTGCCAACATGATGCTTTGGACTCCCTAAGGGGGTGGATTGTGGTGTCCCACATTGGATGGGGAGGTGAACGAAGCATACCTTTATAAGGATGTGGAGACCTTTTCCTTGTAGACGTGTTTTGGGGGCGGTGGACTCCGTCTACCATAAACAAAACCGTGCGGACCGCGTGTTGGCTTGAGATGCCGTGAAGTTCTCTCGGCCCAAAGCGGGCAATATTTACAGGCGGGTGGCCCGGAAATGTTACAATACCAGCTTGCTGATGCTAATGTTGCTGACCCCTATTTGTGCTATATGGAGAAAAGTGAAGTTTGCTGGACTGTAATCAGTGGAACGGGTGCTGCTTTTTGTTAAGTGAAGCATGTGGACTGTTTTGCTGCAGCTGTTGTGTGGTATCAGTTGATTGATGCTGTGCCTGAATCCAGTAGGCTCCTGGTCTTCTAATGCAAAGCACGGCTGGGGCGTGTGAAAATCGATCCAAGAATCTAGCTAATGGCATTTGAAATTCTCTTCTGTTTTTTTTCTCTCTTTTCGAAACAATGGAACCCCATTTGATAAATCTGTTGATGCAGTTCATGTCTGTGGGTTTTAGGCCAGATGGCTTATGGCCGCTTAAGATAGTTTTTTTTGTCCTATTGGCTTTTTCTTTTGTTCGGTCTTTCAACCTGTTGGTGCTCGGGGTATGCCCTAGCGCGTTGTTCTATCTCTAAGTCGGCAAAACACTTGGAGCTAGAACATCGTTGTGTAATTTTGTTTATTTTAAATATCATTTTACTTACCAAAAAAAAAAGTGCCTAGCTGACGTGGCCTATAGCTTTCTACTGGTTTGCCGGTTGGATTTTTCTGCCTGGATTTGAGTTTGCGCTTTGGAGTGGAGGCCGGTTTGGACTTGCTGACATGGCACATCATTGGCCGTTTTGGACTTTAGGCCGGTTTGGCCTTGCTGACGTGGACGGTATCCCTTCAACTGCGATCAATTGGTGAGCTGGGAAGGATTGCTGTTTATGCCGATTCACCATTCATGAATCTGCCAGTATTACTGGTGTGCTGGCATGGGAGCTTTCCTGCCATTCCTTTCTCTTGCTCACGGTTCGGGCAATTTACCCCTGTGGTGTGCCTTGGCTGAGCTAGCTCCTTTGGCTGTAAGCCGTGAGAAGATGGGCTCCTGTGCAGCAAAAACCTGTGCTGGCCCGATTGCTTTCTTGCTGGTTTGGCATGCTGTCGTTGATCTTTTTTTTTGGTAAGTAAGAAATTTTATAAATGAAAATAAAATATACAGAAATAATGTTCTATCTCCAAATGTTATTTCGACTTGGGTTTAGAACAAAGACGCTAGGGCATACCCCGAGCAACTTGATCCAAAATACAAAACTAATATAAAGGAAATAAAGGTGGCGACAACAGAATTACATACGTCAATGCCGTCACCCGACACGGATGAAGGACACGCCCAAAAACATGGGAACGAAAACAGTTTTAAATAAAAGAGAAATAAAACACCCAAGTCATCAAAGGGTGTGATACCGCACACACATTCCTAACGCAAGGAACACGTCCAGAACTGCTGCATTGACAACAGAAAACACTGCACCAAACTGTTCAATAAAGGATTTTGCATAAGCCGGAATTCAATTATCAGAATCAGACACCGGATGCACAAGCGGACAGCAGCATATCCCGACAACAGCACAAGTGGCAATGGATTCAATCACCCATAGGGCAGCAAAAACACGTGGGGGCAGCATAGAAGACTACAGCAAAAACAATGGATTCAATCAGACACCGGATGCACAATGCTGTCGTTGATCTGATGTATCTTCGGTTGTATTTTTTTATTTGTCATGTCATGGGTCTTGGTCTCAGATCTGGACTTATTCATGTGATTTGGGGTACTCCCCTTGATTTTTGCTCTAATTTCAAGTTGGCAAAACACTTGGAGTTAGCACAAAGTTTTGTATTTTTCTTTTAAAATTAATGCAATTTACTTACTAAAAAAAATATCATGCCAGAGGAATGTATCAGAACCATCTCCAATAGACTTAGTGGAGTGAATGCGCATACAGGGGCGAAGCTTCATGATTTTCCTCCATCTCCAGGGGGCTGAATTTGGGACTTTTAGCGTCCAAATACAGCAGTCCCTGATTCTATTTTTGTGGACCCAGGAAGACCATGCCGACTTAGAATCCTTAGAGATAATGCGCCATAACAGCTTACAAATGAGAGCTTTATTCTGAGCCTGCAAGTTTTTTTTAAGACCCAGCCCACCTTCGCTCTTCGGGTAGCATATGTCATCCCACACTACTTCAGCATTTACCTTTCCTTCAGTAGAGCCAATCCAAAGAAAGTGCCACATGATGCATTCGATCGCTTTGAGAATAGACTGGAGCAGAATGAAAATTGAGGCCCAATAGAGGTGAATGGATGAAAGGATAGAGGAGATGAGTTGCAAACACCCACCAAACGATAGCCATCTGTTCTTCCAGGACGTGATCCGACGGGTAATTCTATTAGTGAGAGATTTGCAGTCCGGTATTGATAGTCTAGTGGTGATCAGAGGGACTCCCCGAGAGCTTTGCTGATGCTGGTAGAGAGAGAAACTCTCTCTTCTCTCTAAAAATTCAAATTTCATGTGGCGTTTCTGGGAATTGAGTTCTTTGGCGGCTGCCGGCCATGGCCGGTCTCCTGGAGGCCCCCATCTGCTTTTCCCAGGACTTGGCCTTCGTTTTCCCATCTCCTCTTCCTTTGTCAACCTTCGTTTCTAAATCCCTAGACTAGTTTTCTCTAGATTTTCTGTAGCTGAAGAAGAATGACGTTTCCCTCTGTCCAGCCCCTGATGCTTCTTTCTTCTCTCTTTCGAAACCCAAGGAGCTTCGCAGCGACATTGAGAATGAAGCTACTGCCCCTCCTTGGGCGGATGTCATCTAGAAGGAATCTGTAGGTAAGTGTTCAGAACTGACATACTACTCCCCAGGCTCTCAATGGTGACTCGGCCACCATTACCCCCTCGCCTGATGTAATCGACCAAGGCCACCTTTTCTGGGGTTTCACCTTGGTTAGACACTTTCTCTCGACTCCCATCCTCATTTCCTGGCTGGCAAAGCCATAGCCAGGAAATTATGGGCCCGTTTCGGTATCAAGCACATTGCCGGAAACGAAGCCGGTTTCTTTTTCTTCCGCTTCTCATCCCAGGAGATGATGGAGAAATGCCTCCTTTCTGGCCCTTGGTTGTTCTCTGGGAAAGCTATTTTCCTCAAATGCTGGGCTCCGGGTATGTCATTGACAAAAGAAGAACATAAGCGATATCCCATCTGGATTAAGCTCTCTAATCTCCCGATTCATTTCTGGACTCTTGCCGGGCTCAGCTGGATTGCAAGTGCCATCGGGGTTCCTCTGCAACTTGATTCCAGAACAGCGCGTATGGAAAATGTATCCTACGCTAAGATTTGCGTTGAAGTTGGGGTGGACGACCCCTTCCCCAACTGCATCGCCATTCAACAAAATCCTGAATCCGATTCCATATCGTTGGTTAATGTGGCATATTATTGGAAGCCGACTCGTTGTGGGCGTTGCCACCTTATTGGCCATGCTGAAGCCAATTGTCGTTCCAAGAGTGCCAGCCTTCGATCCGGCTCCTCCAATTCTGCCCCTACTGACCAAGGGATTTCTGTCCATCCGACCCCAGTTGACCATCAGCCTGATGAAATTGAATCCTGTGTGGTTATTGATCCCCTGATTCTTAAGGGGACTCTTCAACACTCAACTCTCCTTGGAGAGGCTTCCTCTAAGAGCTCTTTGGATATGTCTGAGGTGAAGGAAGAGGCTAATAATGATGTTATGGTGGAGTGCCTTTCCTCTGGGAATGAGAAGGCCTCCCATCCCCCTCTTTGTGAGGCGACTTTGGTTGTTAAAGCTCCAAGTAAATGCCCATGTGCCGGGGAAGCTCGGGTCTTCCATGTTTCTCCGGGCGGTGAGATGTTAGAGCATGTGGACTCTGCTGAGGATGGATCCGGGTTGCCGCCCCTGCCTCCTTTGTCTGAAGTTGGGGTCTCTCAATAGGGTTCCTTCCATCAAATGGCCAAAGAATCTATGCCTCCCTTATCTTTCACAGAGATTGTCATTAGGGACCTCAACCAATCTGATTTGCCTAGCAGTTGTGTCCATCTCCAACCAATCACTGATGAAGATCAATTTGGTGCTCTTGGTCATTTTCCTCAGGCCCCTGATGATTGTGTGGATGGCTTGATTGATTACCCATTGTCTGGCCCTACTGATGCGCACCTCATAGATACGGGCCCCGATTCTGATATAGAGAGTGAGCAAACCCCGAGTTCTATCTCCCGACTGTCAAAAAATATGGCCTGGTCTCGTTAAAACATGTGGGGGCTGTCCCTGCTAGCCCCAGCGATTTCTCTCCTGAGGTTTGTGTGGGTCGGGCAATTGACTACTCCAAAGAGAAATTCCTAAGCGTCAATGTGGCGATGGCTATGGATTGTGAGCCTTGGAAGCCACCCAAATCCCGGAGAAAAAAAAAATCCAAAAAACCCAAGACATCACCTGGCTCCTAGGCTTTCTGGTGATGGGGATTAGCTTGGATTGTAATCAAGTTGAAAATAATTCTTGAATTGCTGGAAGGGCATTCAATTTTGTGCTGTCTCATACTAGCAAGGCGGATGCTGCCCTTGAGTGGGTTTGGGTGAATGCGATACTACCCTATTCTGCCCAAGGATTCTATCTTTGCTTTGCTGCTGCCTCTATCATTCTCCACTGATGGGTTTGAAATGGTAGATTTTCAGCCATTAAGGAGTTTGAAGTTGCCCGGTGACCCCTGGGTTTTTTTTGAAGCCTTGCTTCTTGAATTGTTTGCTGTTGTGGTGTTGTCTGCCAATGGTTCTGCTGAATTACTCTTCCTGATGATGGTTGTTCGTGAATCTGATTGGCTACTGCAGTGGATGGGGTGATTATTCTGTGAGGCTTCACGGTAGAAGCTTTTGGAATTGTTTCTTCGGGTCATGCTGCTGGTGCTGATAATGCCGAGTCTGATTCTTTGGACCCTGTTCATGCTGATGTGCTGATGATCTTGAAGCTAGTGGCTGTGCTGCTTGTGTTGTAAGTGTTGCTGGACTGTTGCTGCTCCTGAAGTACGTTTGCGCTTGGGCATTGGTGCATAGCTGTCAGGTCGTTTGTTGTATTTGCCCAAGGTATCGCTGCTGGATGCGGGTTGCAGTAGTATGATACCGCATATCCTGATGCTATTTTGGCTAGAGTTGATGAATGATGGTTTGGATATCTATTGCACTTTATGTGGTTCATTAAACTTATGATGCTGATGGTGTTGTTCCTGCTGGCTCTGGAATGATGATCCTAGCTTGCTCCTAGTTTTGTTTCAAACAAATTTGGCGAAGTTGTAATGTGGCCGGGTGGAGAATGACCGGGTTAGATGTAGCTCATCTAGATGTTGTATTTATTTTATTTTTTGAGTTCCTTCGTGATCGGTCCATGACTTGGATCATGGTGTGCTCGGGGTATTCCCTAGCTCATTGTTCTACCTCTAAGTCGGCAAAACACTTGGAGTTAGAACATCGTTTTGTACTTTCATTTAAATTTAATTTTATTTACTTACTTACCAAAAAAAAAATCCCACTTGGAGTTAAATCCTGTTCCTTCTCAAGATCCTTATGGACCAAAATTCAAAGAAAAGCTGGCCTCCAATGGCCTTACCCCGAATGATTCCATAACATCATTTGGGCTACTCATCAATGGAAAGGAAAGAATCTCATGGCCCTATCTAAGCGTCTTTCTCTTGCGGCCACTGTCTATTTTATTTGGAGAGAACGTAATAATCGGATCTTCCAAATATCCTCCCCACAGGATATATCCCAGATTTTTTCTCAGATAACAAATGTCGTACGGGACAAATTGAAGACTTCCTTGACCGTTGACAGGTGTGCTGCCCGTTCGCTTCTTATCCGTTTGAACATATAAAAAAATAAAAAGTAAAAAAAAATAAAAATAAGGAGAAAAGATATACTCAAAAAAAAAAAAAAAAATTCAACCCTTGGGTTCCATTCTGTATATTTGGATTCGATTCTGTCCCCTTAATACTTTCCCCTATTGGGGACTGTTTCGCCTGGGTCGGGTTCCTTTAGGCTCGATGTGGTTTTCTTTTGTATCTTTGCCATAGCCATGTTTTCGTCTCATCTTCTCTGGGAGACCTTTCTTTATTGGTTTTACTTCCCTTTCTCTCTCCTCAAAAAAAATGAAAAATAAAAAACAATATATATATATATATATTTATAAAAAAAAAAAAGAGAGTTTTGTTTTTTTTTTTCCAGGTACCCTCGTCTGGAATAGGTTTCGACTTCCCATTGGATTCTTTGCCAAATATGAGTGGTGCTGTTACTTGAGTTGCTGAGGCTGCATCATTGCCTGTATTCGCGGGGTACTTCATTTGCAATGCTTGTATGCCAAAGGCTGCGTGGGGATTGGGCTGATGCTGGTTAGGTAGTGGTTCCTGTGTTGATATGGATGTAGCATAGAGAGAAATGATAAATGCATTGGTTCTGGCTGTGGCGTATGGTTGTTTTCACCTTTGTTGATGCTGCTGCATAACCCCAGGATTGTTCTTCCTTTGGGCGGTTTTGAAACCTGCTGGTATGTTTTGCTGTTTTTTCAGCAATGTCGGGTGGATGGTCCATGCTGCTGAAGATCCAAGGCTTTTGGAGTGATTGGGGCCGTGTACTGATTTGGCATTGACAAACTTATCTGGCTGAAAAGACCTAATTTGTATTTTGTGATGGTGCTTCGAACGGGTAGGATCTGTTGCAGAACATTTTTGTGTGATGATTGCTGATGCTGCCGCCCCATATGTATGCTATATGGCGTTTAAGTAACGTGCTGAACTGTAGCAGCTGGAGGGTTTGGTGGCTTGCCGGCTGTAGCCATTTCATGGAGTTGCATCTGCCGGTTTGCTTGGACCGCCAGAAGATGATGCTGGGTGTGGATTGCAGTAGGTAATCTCTTTGATGCGGTGAGAAGATTGAAAGCTGCTTCTGTTCTGAATGAGGGAGCAGCTGCTGGGAAGGCTACGGGTTCCATTTTCTGTGCAATGAAGAATGGTAAAGGTGCCATGTTTTGCTAATGGCATCGAGTTCCCAATGGAGTATGTAGCCAGATTGTGAGATTTGCTGTGTCTCTGGGTGCTGGTGCTACTTCACTGCTAGGCAGGAATTATGCTGGGCTTTGGTGCCATGCTGTGCTTTACCGGCTGCATCACAGTCGCTGGCCTGATCCTGCTACACCACTGCTAATGCCTTCTGATTTTGTTGCAACTCCTACTGAGCATTTGGGACTTGGTCTACAATTTGGTCTTCAGCTGATACTTGCTGAGGTGCTGGTCTGTTTTCTGAAGTGCTGGTCTGGATGTTCTGGAGGGATGCAACCGAATTGATGGTGTAGTCTGATTGCTTAGATTTGGCTGGTGATTTCCATGGTCCCTTGCTAGGGGAAGCTGTGTTTAACCAGCTTGTGGAAATGAAGCTGACTTTTGCTGCCTGTTGCCGGGATCTGAAGCTGCTGTTGGATGAGGTTGCTGGTTAACAGTTTCAGTCGAAGAAGCACTCTGCTCTCTGCAAGCATGAGGAGTTTGTTCCTGCCGGGTTCTACAGATGATGCTGAGTGGAGTTGAGTAGTAGCTAGCTGATATGATGCTGGGGCTTTTGCTTCAGCTGAATGTGGAATGGCTGGGACTTGCTGCTGGCTTCATTTTGCTGCTGTGAAGAATGGCATATGCCATGCCCCTGCTGATGGTTGGTGCTGGAGAGCTTTTGCTGGAGCTGGGATGTTAAGCTGCCGATGTGATGCCGGGCTATTGGCTGATGGCGCTGGTCTGCTGGCATACACAGCAATTACTGTGCTCCCCTGCTGAAGGTTGTGGCTGCTGGAAGCTGGAAGCTGGAGGCTGGAAGCAGCTGCAGGCTTCATTTGTTGTGTATTGGCTCTTGGATGCTTATGCACAAGGAAGCTGGCGTTTTTTTGTGCACAGGTGTTATGAGCCATCTGATGTGGGAACGTTGAGCTGCGTTTTTTGTCTTGTTTTGTTTCCGATTTTGGAACTGTGGAATTTTAGTTTTGCTCTAGGTCTGTTACTAAACAAATATGTTGAAGCTGTTTTATAGTGTGTGTAGTTAGGCCGGATTGTATGCGGCCGGTTTAGATGTTGCTCATCTAGAGGTGGTTTTTTTTCCATTTCTTACGCTTGTTTTCATGAATTCGTTCATGGTGGTGCTCGGTTATGCCCTAACTCGTTGTTCTATCTTTAAGTCGGTAAAACACTTGGAGTTAGAATATCGTCGTGTACTTTCGTTTATTTTAATTTAATTTACTTACCTACCAAAAAAAAAAAAAAAGCAATGTCCTGGTGGAGGGAAATGTCTTTTGAGCAGATGAACACTTTTCTCTTATTCGTGTTTTTTTTTTTGGTAAGTAAGTAAATTTGGATTAAAGGGAAAAAAGAATTACACAATCTATACTTTATCTCCAAGTATTGCCAACTTGAAGTAAGGCATAAACGTTAGGGCATACCCCGAGCACCTTGGTACATCAAAAGACACCAAAAAAAAATTTTAACACAACACCGAGTCCTCCAGGAGGAACAACATACTACAAAACCGACATAAAAATGAAAACTTTCTTTTACAACACCCCGGTCAGTTGCACGAAACCGAGCAAAACATATCGGCAGAAGCAAATGCATGACGATTAGCATGCATCTCTGTGACGGACCGGATTATTCTCCATTGAATAACCTCCGTCAATGGCTACACACACTCTAAAGCCCATAATTAACCTATGGACTCTACAGAAAATCCGGCAGAGTTTCCTCTACAACTGGATGAAAATCAAACGGTACAACCTGTTTAAAAACATCCTGCACAAGCACACATCTAAACAAAAGGCTTACATACAACCTACAACACATCACATAGGATCTCAATCTGCCATATCATCCATGGCTCAAATACAGTACTCCTACTCTGCCGTATTAGATCTAGAGAGATGCCATCTAATAAAACAAAACTCAAAACATCAATACAAACGCGGAAGCATACTACAACATCATAATCTGCGGGAGCATAACAAAACCATAAAAATAACAACCACGAGCCACACTCGACCCTGAGTGGCTGTCCAAATCCGATCAAACTCTATGTCCAAATCTTTACTGCACTCGCCGTCCATCCAATCTCATCAAGCAAGCCTCTCCTTGCTCTAACTATCCGGCGCCAACTAAGTGTTCTCATCTAAAAAGAAAAACATCAAACAGTAAGAGTGAGCTAACAGCTCGGCAAATATAATCACAAACACATCTCTAAGACATGAACAAGAACTGGAACGGGGGAAAAGATACAGACACTCTCCGAATCATGAATCAGGAGAGGGAACAGGAAACATCTGGAATCACTCGATTCCTACGGTTCTCACGGTTTTGTTGATTGATTATTAATCAGAATCACTTGATTCTCACTGTTTTCATGGTTACACTGATTGGTCATCATTCGGAATCACTTGATTCTCACGGGTTTTCATGATTACATCTTGAATCACTGTTTTCACATGGTTCTTACGGTTACTTCGGTTGGTTATTATCCATTTTCATTATTACATCATCTTCGCAGACCCCCGGCTAGAGATCGTACTAACCAACGATGCGAGAGAACGAGGACAAGAATGTGTTCGCTACACATTGTAAAGCCACGGCTACTATTTTAGGTCGGCAGCGCACGACCATCGGTTGCATCCATGCAACAATCATCAAAACGACTTCATCTCAATATGTAGCGTCCAATCGACACACCCCACACTCCCGGGGACCAGGGCAATCCTCGTTCTTCCACAGTAGTTTCCTAAAGCGTACCACATACATCACCCGCTCCCACGAGCGGCCAGAATACGTGGCCAAGTATTCCTCGGGTTCACACTGCGATGGACATGGTATACTAAAGAATACTACCCCTACGACTCAGGGTTCGAGTTTCGAGATCAGTTCGACACTTGGAGAGGGAAATCCACATTTGCCACACACGATCATATCTCGGGAAATCTCATTCCCATCACAAGATCTCCAACCGGGAGATCATCTCATCACACACATCTCCATCCAGGAGATCATATCATCACAAGCACAATGTGGACTCCCTTCCATTCACATCACGGTTCACAATATCCAATGGGACTCAATTTCTTTAATCCACAACAAAACATCACAAGTTCAATTCAACTTTCTTCGGGATCCTGTTCCCTTAATCACAACAATCAATCGAAGTTCACGAGAGAGATTAGATTCTTACCTCCAATGATCACATATCAATTTGGAACCTCCGAGACTCATCCCTTGCCTCCAGGACATGGCTACACGTTCGGAACTTCCTTTTACGTTTAAACATTTAAACGTTATATCAATAACAATTATGGAAGCATAACACTTATATTTCTCATTTCATTTTCGGTGAACGATAACAGATTTCCTTTTGAACACCCGAACACCGCACACGGTTCAATACTTGGAAATTGGACGTCCGGTGGATTCGTACACACACTTGATACACGTGATTTCACATTTAGGTTCAATTTAACTTAACACGAGGGTCGAAGTATGCAACTTCCCATTCATTTTCGGATTATCAACAACGGGGAACTTTTAAGGCTCCCGGATGCCATAAACGGGTCAAATCTTGTGGGATCCGGCATCCGGTCGATATATACGTACAATTGGGATACGGGGATTCATATTCTAGGATCATTTCATCATTTTACGAAGGTGACAACACGCAATTATCACCTCCGATCTCGGGTGAACAGTAACAGCGCCCGGTTAGAGGGCTCGGACGCCGTGAACAGGTCAAAACGTGCAAAATCGAACCCGCGGCCGACATAGATACATCATTAGAACGTGGGGATTCACATTTTGATGTCAATTTCACGATATACGGACGGGAAACGGGAAATCCCCAAATTTTCGTGGGTTAAGGTTTCTGTGAAACCAAACCGCGCGAATCGGACATGATTCGGACAAACAACCACATATTCTTAGACCTCTAGGCATAGGTTTCAAGATCCTAACATTCACGGTGGGTATCGACACAAAATACCCAATGAAATCACATAAAACATCAAAAGAGAACGAGAAGTGGGTATGAGAACACTTGCCTCGACGCGTATTTTCACCTTATACCTGACTGTCGGACGGATTTGGACTTCACGGCCTCGATCTCCTCCTTCCGCTCTCTAGAACGGCGCTCTCTCTCTCTCTAAAACTATTTTGGAACCGTGGGAAATGAGGAGAAAAGGGTCGCACGTGACTTTTAAAATGAATTGGCACTCGAGCGCGCGGCGAGCGCGTAGCGAGTGCAAGCATTCGGCCATGGTCGGCTCGAGCGTGCGGCGAGCGCTCAGCGAGCATGGGAAAATCTGGATTTTGGACTCGATAGGTGGGCTCGAGCACCCGGAGGGCGCCGGTCTGAGCCGCGGGAAGCCAGCAGCAAGCCTACGCCGCGTTTTTGCCGTTCGGGACCCGTTTTGACTATTCTAACCCAATCTTTCACATCCTAGGTGTGACGGCCCGCACTTAAATCTAACGTAAATCGCCGTCGGGTCTTAATAATATTAATGGATATAAAAAATTTATTTCAT
Organism: Nepenthes gracilis; assembly: GCA_033239525.1. Classification (NCBI taxonomy): domain Eukaryota; kingdom Viridiplantae; phylum Streptophyta; class Magnoliopsida; order Caryophyllales; family Nepenthaceae; genus Nepenthes; species Nepenthes gracilis. Next base: position 14,674,915 of record BSYO01000007.1, read on the forward strand.
TCAGGATTTCACGAGGCCGAACTGCTTGAGCTGGCCTTCCGATTTTGATTTCAACTTGAAACGGAGATGCATACTAGAATTATAAATTTTATTTATCCAAAAGGTATCACGGAAACATGACTAACATCCATAGATTCTGTTTTTTTTTTTTTTTTGGTAAATAAGTGTGTATTTTGGATTAATGGGAGAAAATTTACAAAAAAATTATGTTATAACTCCACGTTTTTGACATGGAGTAAGAACATAAAGCGCTAGGGCATACCCCGAGCAGCAGGTACAACAGAGAGTTCCTCAAAATACCTAAGAGGAACTATCTACGAGGAAGAACGAAAAAATAACACTTTGTCGTTATACAAAATCAAAAGCAAAAAGTTGCAACCGAGAAGACCGGAACAACCATCCAATCACCTCAAAGAACTAACTACATCTAACTTAGGATCCATAAGGCAGCCCAAAGCATCCTAGTTTTCCAACGGCAAAGGAGTACAAAGCAGCAGCAACAAGCAAACAACATGACTACTCAATCTAGAAGTATCCATTTAATCAAGATCGATCGGCAAAGGTAATGCCACCAATTTCAAAGCAGTAATCGCCCGCACACAATCGAGGAGCCATCGCCAGAATTAAAATAGCAGCAGAATGTTGACACAAATGGGGTGACCGCAGAATTACTTTATCATCCAGCAAACATCAGCAGGGCAAGGGCAGTAGTAGAATTGCATTATCTGGCAAAGATACAGCAAAGACGGCATCAAGACACAAAGACGTGAGACATCAGCATGCTTCAAAGAATAAGTCGAGCAAAGAACCATCATCGGCATAATTCCGAGAAGCTAGTGAATTCAACAACATGTTGTTTAAGTAGTCTTGTCTAAGGCTTCGAGATGCACCACTCAATAAAGAGCAATCCCAACGCAGCTTGCAACTCAGCCACGGTGGTCTCTCCCAAGGCAACAAATCGCTTAATCAAACGGCGGCATCCAAGAAGAGAAGAACCTATAGCATGTTAGCACCTTTAATTGTTACAGTGCGACATAAGCAAGCCGCATCAACCAAGCGGCAAAGCTACCGACTCGGACTGGACCAGCGGTTTCAACCCCACCACGGTTTAGCAACAACAAAAGACCTGACCCACAAATTAATCAACCAAACAAGAGCAAGCCAACCAAACCAGTGCAAAAATCCCATCACCAACATACCAAATCTCCTCCAAGACGCAATCCATACTTCAGAGGTAGTTAGCATCAAGGTTAGTTATTTAGCCAAAACCAGCACAACATCAAACTTCGACATCACGGCCCGGATCATGAAGAACATGTTAGGCACCAAGGGTATCAACTCTCCCGGCTCCAAAGAAGAGATAGCATGCATACCAAAGACTATCTCTTCCATCAACTCGTCATCTACCTCCAGCTAGCAAAGAGAAAACCCAGTCATTCCACTACACCATGAGGTCATGCTCATTCATACCAATCAGCCTAACAACCATCAATAGAATGGCAAAGCAGAGAAGAACCGAGTAGCATCGGCAGCCATGTTCAAGCCCATCACGAGGGGAGCATTCCGGGAATTAACTTGAATAGGCCCGAACAGCCTACCCCGGCCACATAGATCCGAGTAGCAGCAGAGTAGCGACACTACATCTAAATCCAACAAACTCCTGGTCACCCGAGCAACAACAAAGTGTCATCATTAATGTAAAGTGAGGTACATCAATATTCACACCAAACCCGGCTCTTACACCAAGCCAACAACCTTCCAATCCAAGATGCCTGCAAGCGAGATCTTCGAGACAAAGTGCAGCTCCCATAAAATCCATTGCCTCGGGCAGAGACAACATCGAACAGAACACACCGGGGCCTGCACATGCCCACTGCTAGGGCAAATGGGCGGCCAGACGAATGAAACCGTAAGCATCCGTCGTCACCCCGGTTTTAACCAACCCCCGATATCATACCGCCCTAGCATCCTAAGCTCAAGCCCCAAACAGCAACATCGAAGCCAAACAACCGCCACTATCTGCTTCCTGACAAAGCCAACCCCTTCCTACACACTAAAGCTCCATCTAACCATTAAAGAAACAAAGATATCTCCACCGAAGTAAGCACCAAGTTCATTGAATACTAACCCAATGCACAACCATCATTAACAAAGTCCCGCCGAACCTAAAAAAAAATACCAAAAGCAATGGCCCCAAACCACACCCGGACAGACAATTTGCAATATCAACAGCCAGGAACTCCAAATCTAAAAACCAGCACCAACCCCCTTCATCATCCAATCACCAGCCAAACAGACCCAAAAAAAGGGCCGGATCAGCCAACCAATAAACATACACACACTAATAAATTTAATTTTTTTTTTTTTTTTGGAGGGGGGAGAGGAGAAAGAATTGGGGAAGGGGACAAGAACAACCCCAATTCAAAAACACAAAACGAATTAAAATGACAGGATATACAAGCCAAGGCCGGGGTCCAAACCGCCAAGCGGGCCAACCGGATCAAACGCCAAAATTGGCAAAAACACCTCGAAAGGAATTAATCGCCAATGATCAGCCCGAAGGCAAGAGGCAGCATCAACTATAATTCATACTCAACCCCCTTTTTTTTTCTTTTTTATTATATGCCCCACCGCAACCGAGTCAATCTGGAGGCATACTTGTCAGGCACCGCGATGGTCATTAATTTGAGTCTCACAACATTGACCACCGAAGAGTAAATCTGGGAAATGTCCTGGGGGGATGATTTTTAGAATATACGGTTATTTCGCTCCCTCCATATAAAGTGAACCGTGGCGGCCAGAGATAATCGTTTAGATACAGCCAGAAGATTCTTCCCTTTCCAGATAGAAGCAGCCCAAGATATGTTTTGATTCCATTCAAGGTGGGGCCAATGAATACGGGAGTGTCTTCGAACCATATCCGATATGGCTCTGGAGAAATGGCAAGAAAAGAACAGATGACCAAGATCTTCATTTCCAGAATTACAGAGTGAGCAACGGGGGGACAAGTTTGGGATATAATGGAGCCGGTCAATGGTATTCAATCTACCCTTAATGGCCAGCCAAAGGGTAAAAGTGTGGGACGGGATATCTGATAGACCCCACACCAAAAGAGCCCAATCAACCTTAGGTTTGGGAGGATGGATGAGATGGTATGCAGATTTAGTCGTGAATTTGCCCATGACATTCCCAATCCACCTCAAAGAGTCTTTTTGATTGCTACGGGGTGGATTATTCGGCATATTCATTGCAAGGTGGGAAACCTCAGTGTCAAAAGAGTTAGGCCAAGACCATTCATTATTCCTGATAATAGCGTCAACCTTAACATCCTGGTGCAAACCTGAAACAAGGCGAGTACGGTCAGTACTTACCTCGCTCAAGGGACCAAGGGGGTGCCAGTTGTCGTGCCAGAGGAAGGTATCGGAACCATCCCCGATGTCCTTGACGAAGTAGGCGCGCATGAAAGGCCTTAGTTTCATAATCTTGCGCCAGCTCCAAGGGGCAGATGCCAGGATTTTCAGGGTCCAGATGCACCGGTCTTTGATTCTGTTCTTATAAATCCAAGAGGACCAGGCCGAATTCGAGTCTTTATTCAAAAGACGCCAAAGCATCTTACAATTGAGAGCCTTATTTTGGTCCAGTAGATTTTTGATACCCAGCCCACCTTCCGTCTTGGGGAAACAAATGTCATGCCATGCTACTTTAGCACTAACTCTGCCTTCGGAAGAACCATTCCAAAGGAAACGCCGCAAAATGCCATCAATTGCTTTAAGAATAGTTTTGGGCAAAATAAAGAGAGAGACCCAATAAAGGTGGATAGACAAGAGGATGGAGGCAATGAGTTGCAACCGCCCACCGAAAGAGAGCCATCGGCTTTTCCAAGAAGTGATTCTTTTGGTGATTCTGTCAATGAGAGATTTACAATCAGAAACCGAGAGCCTGGAGGTGATCAATGGGACCCCCAGGTATCTTATTGGGAGTTTGCCCACTTAAAAACCCATGATTGTAGCTATGTCCTGGTGAAGAGAAACGTCCTTGGAACAGATGAAGATTTCGCTTTTCTTCGGATTAGCAGATAGGCCAGAGGTAGCATGAAATTCATCAAGGCATTCCTTAAGGATCTGGATTGATTGGGAATCAGCCTGGGAGAAGAGGAGAAGGTCATCAGCAAAGGCAAGCATAACAATCTTAGTTTCGGCACATTTCCAGTGAAATTTAAAATTATTATCCCGCCTTGCCTTGACCTCAATAATGTCATTTAGAACTTCCATCACAAGGACAAATAAATAGGGAGAAAGCGGATCCCCTTGGCGGAGACCTCTACCACCTTTGAAGAAACCAACAACTTCCCCATTGATGTTGAGTGAATACATCGGAGTAGTAATGCACTGACTGATCCATTTGACCATTTGTGGGGGAAACTTCATGAGGTTCAGAATGTTGATAATAAAATCCCAATAGACAGAGTCATAAGCTTTCATAAGATCAACCTTCATAGTACATCTTGGCGGGTTTGAACCCAAATGCTACTTATACAGGAGCTCCTGAGCTAAAAGGATATTATCACTAATCTGCCTCCCCTCCACAAAGGCCGTTTGGCATCTGTCCACTAGGAAAGGAAGAGTGGCCTTGACTCTGTTAGCAAGGATTTTAGATATCACTTTGTAAATGACATTGCAACAGGAAATCGGGCGGTAGTCTGAAACCGACCGAGGGGACTGGACCTTAGGAATAAGGCTGATCAAAGTAGTGTTCAACTGTTTAAGGAGCTTTCCGTGATTAAAGAAGTCACGGATTGCTTCAGAAACAGTATGTCCCGTAATCTCCCAAGAGTCCTTAAAGAATTTCGATGTAAAGCCATCAGGACCCGGGGCTCTATCATCCCCAATGGAAAAGATCGCAGAGCGAATTTTCTCCTCACTAACCGCCCTAACAAGGGGGCCAGTTAATGAGTCAGGGACAGAATTAAGGATGTAGGGACGGAGCCGATTTGCCTCCGCCGTCCCATGGGATCGGCCACATCCCAGAGCTTTTTTGAAATGGCCTTCAATAAGGTTATTAAGCTCATCCTTATCATTGGTAGGATTACCAGACTCATCAAGGAGGGAGATAATCCTATTCCGGTTATTGTTCCCGCTAACGGTTTTGAAAAAAAATTTTGTGCATTGGCCGCCCTCTTTGATCCATTTGATCTTGGCTTTTTGGCGGAGGAAGTCAGCCTCCTTAGCCATAGCAGAAAAATAAGCAGCCTTGCAGTTCCGTTCCATGCCACAATTCCTAGTGTAAGGGATGGTCATAGATTGTACCTCTTCCAGGCATTTTCGGGTACGCACAACCTCTTCATGAACATCTCCGTTTTGAACGTTAAGAGTTTTGAGCGCACTCTTCACTTTTTTTAGAGAGGACACCAGCTTAAACATCGGAGTGCCATCAATTTCAGTCTCCCAAGCTTCCTTGACCAAAGGAAGGAACTTTGGGGAATTTGTAAGAAAATTATTAAAACGGAACATGCCACGATTACGAGCAACCCAGCCAGTAGGAAGCAGAATGCATGGGGAGTGATCAGATAATCTAGCTGGCGGGAAAACTGCTTTAGATCTTCTAAAAAGATCAAACCACAGACCGTTCGCGACCACTCTATCTAATTTCTGATAAATACAAGTAATAGGGTCACGACCATCGTTCCAGGTAAAAAATTGACCTTCATGACTGACATCTTTAAGGTCACAATCTCTAAAGCATTCATTGATGTCAGTGGCACTTTTATGGTGCCAGGATCCTCCCAGGGCCTTAGTTGCCGAACGAATAGCATTGAAGTCACCCAGGACAGCCCAAGGAACATCGCTTGAGAGGCCCGACTGGCTCCTAAGACTTTGCCAGAGGAGTTTTCTAGGACCCTCAAGGTTAGCACCATACACGAAGGACAGAAGGCAATGAGCGTTATCTCCAAGGAAAGACACATCGGTATGGATAACCTGGTCATCCTTAGAAGTAACTTTAACATCCACCTTCATAGGGTCCCATCCCACCCAGGTCCTCCCAACAGAGGAGGTGGAATAGTTCATGGACCACCTCCACTGAGGATTAATCCTATCGAAAATAGAGGCCGCGTTAATCTCTGCAACTTTAGTTTCAACCAGGCCAATAATTGAACAATCATGAGTCCTGATGAGATTTCGGATTTCATGGGCTTTTACTACCCCATTAAGTCCTCTCACATTCCAGCATGCTATATTAATCATTAGAAACCGACAGAAAGGGGATTTGCTTTTTAGGCCCCTGGACTTTCCTCGCCTTCTTAGAGGATTTATACCTCCTACTCTTAGGCACAAAATCAGGGCCAATGGAGTCAACTCCATCCGAAACAAGGCCAGGACTCAATGAATCAAATGAGCTTTCTAAGGAGGAATGGCCTGAAACATCCGCATGGCCATTATTTGCCACCCGTCTCGGGACATGAATGTCCTGTGCCGGGTCCTCAACATTGAAGCATTCAGATCCAACTTGTGGCCTCTTCGAATTGGGAGTCGAGGATGACCTAGCCTGAGATGCAAGCCCATCTTGAGGTCTCACCTCCTCAAGGCCGATTGATGGAAGGCCATAATGGAATTCTGGGGGTATGGTAGGAACGGGATCACTAATAGAGTGATCCATGGGAACCTCAGGCCGGGAAATCGGCGGGATGTAGACATCGCACACCAAAGGGACTCCAGTAGGATCCTCCTGGAGCACACTGAAAGAATTATCAGATAGCACACTCTTCTTATCAGACATTCCTAAGTGTATGCCTTCGGTCTTTCTAGGAGACATTTGAGGATGGGCTTTTGCAAGGGCCACCTTCTTAGGGACCCATGATTTTTTAATGAGAGGACCTTTACTCCCATTCTTCATGGGAAACTCTTTACGCACCATCTTATCAAGGTAAGCGAACTTGATTTCCCTAAGATGGTCATCCGAATGGTCATCACATCCATTTGTGTGGATCATCACCGACTCCGGACGAGGGGCTTCGGCCCCCAGTCCGACACATACTCTACCAAATCCCAAACGCTCTAATTTTTTCGTGACCGGGTCCAGCCGAATGGGTTTCCCAGCAGCACTTGCAATCCAGCATAAACCCAGAGGGGTCCAATATTCCACCGGGATCCCAGACATTGTGATCCAAACCGGAAAAGATTTATGCTCATCACGGGATAGGACCATCCCCGATTTCCATTCCTTAAGGAAAATAGTATGGCCAGCAATAGACCACGGGCCTCCTTTAAGGCAATTGTCACGCATTGTGTTCGAGGAGAATCGAAAGAAAAAGAAGCCCGATTCGTTTCCAGCTACATGTTGTAGCTCGAACCGTCTCCAAATTTTCCTAGTAATGATGTTGACCGCATTGAAATGTACCGGATTACCGTTAAAATAACCCACGAGAGTGGAGCCCCACATGTCCTCACTCTGTTGGATAACTTCGGGAGGGGGGGACAAAATATGATTAGCCATATCAGAAGGGGTAGGAGGGAAAAATTTAACCGTGGGCTTACCTCCACCAGCCCGCTTTTCCACAACCGAAGCCCAAGTGGCACCAGGCGAGCTGGATCCCTTATTGGTTGAATGCCCGGAGCCAGAGTCTGGATTAGAGTCAATTGCCCCATTACACAAGGGGGGCGCATATGGCAGCCGTGGAGAGTGGAGAGACTGCTGAACGGCAACCATGGAGCCTCCAATGACAGAGCCAGATTCCAGGGAATCATGGTTGAACAGAGCCTCGGGAGGATAGGCAACCAAGGTGGATTGAGGCCCGCCAGGGCATCGGGAAGAATCAGAGCGATTCGGAGAATGTTGCAACCGGCCGACAGCACCGGGTCTTCAGAGGAAACCCCATCAGCACGGGGGAAACTCGCCTGGAGCGATTGATACCAACGACCGATCTTCCTTACCGAAGCAAGGAAGTCCATGTCAGGGGCGCAAAGGGCAACCGGTGAAGGCACCGAGAGGAGGCCATCCAACTCGACAACTGGCGCAGGAGGAACGAAACGATTGGAATCTAAGGAGGGGGAGTCCAAGAGGATACCAGAATCAGTCAATGAAGGGCGAGACGGCGGGCTTCGATAGCCAGCAGAAGAAGGAAGGGGGAAGGACCGATCAGATGAAGAGGGCGAGATGAGAGAGGAGGAGGCCGAGGGCGCTGTTTAAAAAGGCCATGGGGTGGATGGTCTATGGAATGAGGGAGAGGTGGGAGCTGATCAACATTGAGGTGGAACCGGGTTTAGAGGAGAGGGCTTCGAAACAGGAAGGGGAGAAGGGGGGCTAGCGGCCGGCGCCATGGGCGCCGGCGAGGAGGGAAGGGCGGGCGTCTGGGAAGGGAACGAAAACACCACCGGGGAGATGAACAGTGACAGGGAAGCATTCAAAATCAGGCCAAAAATGTTCAAATTTTATCCAGTGTGATGCAGCAATGGCTAGGACGCATCACGCACACAACATCCATTCTCAACAGCGAATCATTTGACAAGTCTCTACAAAATATCAAAATAATTAAAAGTTCTTCATTTAATCAGCTCCGGCCAACTGGACTATTGGCTACACCATAATGTTCTACTCAACTTCGTCCTCCATGAGCCTTTCGTCATCTGAAAATAACAAGAGTGAGCTACACAGCCCAGCAGAATACTCACATGCAGAAAACAAGAACAGAAACATTCTTTTTGGTAAGTTTTTTTATAGTTTTTTTTTTTTGGTAAGTAACAAGAACAGAAACATATATATATATAAGCGAATATAATCTAACATACTAAAATCATCATGTCTTTTGAGTTCGGAATTTCCTTAGTCTTTTTCTTCTTGTCTTGTCTGCTGAAAACCCATAAAAACATTGAGAATTCTTGCCAACATCGAAGACGGGTGGTGAGAAATCTTACAACCTAAAGCCGTACCCCCTCATTATGCTCCCTGGGGCGGGAGGTAATGCCTTTAACCCAGCATACGGGGCCATAGTCCAAAAGTCTTATGCCATTCCCCCATTATGCTCCCCGGGGCGGGAGGTGATGCCTTTAACCCGGCATACGGGGTCGTAGTTCCATTCTAAACAGAAAACCGGAGTTCCTCTTTCAAACAGTAGCCGCAGTCCTTTTTCAAACAGAAATGCCGGAGTTCGCTTTCAAACAGTAGGCCGGAGTTCCCAAAAAGCCGAAGCTCTCTTGTCAGCGCCAGAGTTCTTTTCTTAAAACAATGCCAAAACTGGAGTTCTTTTCAAAAGGGCGGAGTTCTTTTCTGAAATCCGGAGTTCTTAAAACAGGAGTGATCTGTCTTAAAAATCCAGAGCTCTAAAACCGGATGGGCTTTTCTTTAAAATTCGGAGTGATAAAACCAGAGTGATCTTTCTTTAAAATCCGGAGTGCTAAATCCGGAGTGATCTTTCTTTAAAATCTGGAGTTCTTTTTCTTCCCTTAAAAGCCGGAGTTCTTTTATTTATTTAAAAGCCGGAGTTCTTTTTCTTTACTTAAAAGCCGGAGTTCTTTTTCTTACACAAGTTGGAGTTCTTTTTCTTTCCTTAAAAGTCGGAGTTCTTTTTCTTTCCTTAAAAGCCGGAATTCTTTTTCTTTCACAAAGCCGGAGTTCTTTTTCTTTCCTTAAAAGCCGGAGTTCTTTTTCTTACACAAAGCCGGAGTTCTTTTTCTTTCCTTAAAAGCCGGAGTTCTTTTTCTTTACTTAAAAGCCGGAGTTCTTTTTCTTACACAAAGCCGGAGTTCTTTTTCTTTCCTTAAAAGCCAGAGTTCTTTTTCTTTCACAACGCCGGAGTTCTTTTTCTTTCCTTAAAAGCCGGAGTTCTTTTTCATACACAAAGCCGGAGTTCTTTTTCTTTCCCTAAAAGCCGGAGTTCTTTTTCTTTCACAAAGCCAGAGTTCTTTTTCTTTCCTTAAAAGCCGGAGTTCTTTTTCTTTTACAAAGCCGGAGTTCTTTTTCTTTCAGAAATTCTTAAATCTGAAGTTCTGTTTCCGTTCAAAATCCGAAGCTCCAAAAGGGACGGAGTTCTTAATCATTCAAATCTGAAGCTCTTTTCTTAAGTTAGAAGTCTTTTCATGAGATTATCAGAGTTCATAAAAGTCAACAATCAATTATAAAAATCCAATTTCCTGAATATTATGGTTTCTTTTAAACATGCGATTACGAACAATAAATCACCAGAACAGAACAAGTATCATACATACATTAATTTCATAAGGATATACATACTAGCGTAGCAAACATGCAGAATCATGAACTTTAAAAACAGGGGTGAGTATTCTTGCCTGGATTGGATCTATGGACCTTTTACTTGGTCTTGGCTCGAAATTTTTAACACTTTCACCTGGGCGTTTGCCTAGCTTCCTCTCCTAAGTCATGGGGAGGGTCATTACTTATAGGCGTGGTAGTAAGTAGGGCAGGTTAGCCTCTTATACTTCTTTCCTTTCTATAAGGTTATCAGGGTGGTTGGGAGTAGGTAACCTACTCAGGCATGGTCGTTCTTTACTTTTCGTAAGGGCTTCCTTACTGGTATTGCAGGCATGGTTTATCCTGACATTACTTTTCATGCAGGCTTCCTTTCTGGCGTTGTAGGCATGGTCGTAGCGGATTTCTTTATTATTTTCGATCAACTGGCCTTGACCGGACTTAATTGTTTTTCATAAAGGCCGGAGTTCTTATTCCATTGAACCGAAGTTCATAGAGCCGGAGTTCTTGTGCAATAGAAGCCGGAGCTCCTTATTCATAAAAGCCGGACTCGATTTTCATCAAAGAAGTCCGGACTTCCCATCACCATGCAGGGGCCGAACTCAAATTCATCTTAAGGCCGAGCTTCTTTGCTTATTACATTTTTCGGTCAACTAGCGTTGACCGGACTCGATGGCTGGAATTTTTCTATGCTTTAAAAAATCTGGGTTGTTATAATCTCCCCTACTTCTTGAAATTTCGTCCTCAAAATTTTAAATAAAGTTACTAACCTCGAGAAAATAAATAGGGGCATTTGTTCTGAATCTCTTCCTCTCGTTCCCAAGTCGCCTCTTCAGGTGTGTGATTCTTCCAGAGTACCTTTATCAGAGTGATTGACTTGGTGCGTAGCCTTTGCTCCCTTCGATCTAAAATCTTTATTGGTTCTTCCACGTATGATAAGTCCTTGTTGATTGCCAAAGGCTCGAATTCAATTACATGAGTAGGATCATGAACATACTTCCTAAGCATTGATACATGAAACATGTCATGTACTTCTGCCAAATTTGGTGGGAGTGCAAGTTGTAAGCCACTTCTCCGATCCTTTCTAAGATCTCAAAATGACCAATAAATCGTGGTTTCAGCTTTCCTTTGACCCCGAATCTGTACGTCCCTTTAGACGGTGATACTTTGAGAAACACAAGATCGCCTTCATTGAACCTCAGTGCAGATCTTCTTTTGTCTGCATAACTCTTTTGTCTGCTCCGGGCAACCTTCAGATTCTCATGCACTACTCTTATCTTCTCCGCCGTCTCCTTAACAATTTATGGACCCAGAATTCTTTTATCGCCGAGCTCCTCCCAATGAATCGGTGACCTACATCTCCTTCCATACAAGGCCTCAAAAGGAGCCATGCCTATACTGGCTTGATAACTGTTATTATAGACGAATTCTGCCAAAGCTAAGAAATTATCCCAAGTCCCTTTCATCTCTAAAACCGAGGCTCTTAGCATATCCTCAAGGATCTGGATCGTTCGTTCTGATTGACCATCGGTTTGCGGGTGATAAGCGGTGCTAAATTTTAATTCTGTTCCCAACTCCTTATGTAAGCTTTTCCAAAACCTCGAAACAAAGCGAGGTCTCTATCCGAAACAATAGAGGCAGCACACCATGAAGTCGACAACCTCACTTACATACAGTTGGGCCACTTATCCCGTGGAGTAAGTCATCAGGATCGCCGAGAAAATGGGCCGATTTTGTCACTGGTCAATTATCACCCAGATAAAGATCGTGTTTTCTTGGCGTTCTTGGTAAGCCGGTAACAAAATCTATAGCGATATCTTCCCATTTCCATCCTCGAAGTGGCATTTGTTGCAATAACCCGGATGGCTTCTTCCTTTCGACCTTTACCTGTTGGCATACAAGGCATTTTTCTACGTAAGTTGTAATATCCCTCTTCATATTTCTCCACCAGAAAGTTTTCTTTAGGTCCTGGTGCATTTTATTGATTCCCGGGTGAATTGTATACCAGGACTATGGGCCTCCTTCAAAATTTTCTCCTTCAATTTTTTATTGTCCGGTACACATAATCGATCCTTAAACCTTAATGCTCCGTCTGACTTGACATGAAAGTCACTACGGGAATCTTTACCCAGATTACTCATAATATCCACCAGAAAAGAATCATTCGCCTGTCCTCCTTTGACCTCATCGATCACCTCTGGCTGGACTTGAAGGTATGGCAGGATCATTCGTTTTCCTTGCGCATAACGCTGGACATCATAGTACATGAGACAGTCCAGCATCTCCATTTGCTTGACTTGCATTCTAGCCAACATGCCAGGTTGCCGACTTAGTGCATCGACGACTAATTGGCCTTTCCTGATTCATACCGGATTTCACAGTCGTAGTCCTTCAGGAATTCAATCCACATTCTCTGCCTCATGTTCAGTTCCTTCTGGGAGAATAAATACTTTGGCCTCTTATGGTTGGAGTAGACCAGGAATTTCTCACCATACAGGTAATGCCTCCAGATTTTCAATGCAAACACTACGGCGGCTAATTCCAGATCATGAGTTGGATAATTCCTTTCATGATCCTTCAACTGTCGCGACCCATAGGCAATTACCCTTCCATGTTGCATTAAAACACAGCCTAACCCAATACTTGAGGTATCGCAATAAACAATCAACCCTCCTGATCTATTGGGAATGGTCTGGACCGGAGTAGAAGTTAACCGGTCTTTAAGTGCCTGGAAACTTCCTTCACAAGCATCAGTCCATTCAAACTTAGTATCCTTCTTTGTTAATTGCGTGAGTGGCAAGGCGAATCTTTTTTTTTTTTTTGGTAAGTATTTTGGATTAATGGGAGAAAAAATTACAAAATCGATGTTTTATCGCCAAGTATTTTGACTTGAGGATAAAACATAACCTGCTAGGGCATACCCCGAGCAGCAAGTATATCAGAAAAATCACAAAAAAACCTCTAGGAGGCCAACGTTCTAAGAACCAACAGAATATGAAAAAAATTACAACATCGAACAAAGGGAATCCGCAATCTCCTGCTGCCCATACACACCAAAAGCTATAATACAAAGCTATAATTTGCATCACCCAAATTAGCCAACAGTTCAGCAATCCAGCAGCAAAAGAATAACCACCAGTCCATACTCAGAATCAACACAGCATAGGCAGAGACAATCAGCAGTTGAGATCCGAAAGGCAGGGCGATTCGAGAGAAGTTTTCCACAAACCGTCTATAATAACCAGCCAAGCCAAAGAAGCTTCACACTTCGGTTACAGAGGTTGGCCAGTTCCATTTCACCACTGCTTCCATCTTCTTAGGGTCAACGGAAATTCCTTCTTTGGAAATGACGTATCCAAGGAACCCCACTTCCTTCAACCAGAACTCGCACTTTTTCAATTTGGCGAACAGCTAGTGTTCCCTAAGGATTGAGAGTACAGTCCTCAAATGTTCCTCGTGTTCCTTATGACTCCTTGAATAAATAAGAATATCATCAATAAATACTATTACGAATTTATCCAGACAGGGTTGAAAAACCCGATTCATCAAGTCCATAAATACGGCTAGAGCATTGGTCAACCCAAAAGGTATCACTACAAACTCATAATGCCCGTATCTAGTGCGGAATGCCGTCTTTGGGCCATCATCCTTTCTGATCCGCAGTTGGTGGTAGCCAGACCTGAGATCGATTTTCGAGAACACACAAGCTCCTTGCAGCTGATCAAGGAGATCATCTATCCTTGGCAAAGGATATTTATTCTTAATATTGATTTTGTTCAGTTCTCGATAATCTACACATAACCTTAAGGTCCCATCCTTCTTTCTCACGAACAGGACCGGTGAACCCGATGGAGACACACTCAGCCGGATTAAACCCTTATCTAACAACTCCTGCAACTGCTGTTTTAACTCCCGAAGTTCAGCAGGATCCATCTTGTATGGAGCCTTGGATATTGGTGCTGCTCCCGGTACTAGCTCTATTTCAAACTCTAACTCTCGCTTGGGCGGTAGCCCAGGTAGCTCATCAAGGAATATGTCTTCGAATTCCCGCACCACAGGAATTTCTTTGGCCAGGGATTCTTGATCTTCGGTAGTCCCACTAGCGAAGGCTAGATAAGCTTAGACCACTGTGGAGTTGGGTCTGTTCTACGATGAATGGCAAGGTTGCCATTCGTTTTTTGCTGAGTTGATCTTGTCGACTGATTATTTGTCTGATCATATATTAGATAGATTTCATTTTTTCTTGAGTCTGTCGTACATTTTCTGATGTACCACTTGCTCGGGGCATGCCCTAGCATTTATGTTTTAACTCCAAGTCAAAACACTTGGAGATAAAACATTGATTTTGTAATTTTTTTTCATTTAATCCAAAATACTTACTTACCAAAAAAAAGAAGGCTAGATAAGCTTGACACCCATCACCAATTAAGTGCTGCGCATGGAAGGCCGAAATGAAGCAAGTTGCTTCCTTATGCCTGACTCCCTGAACATAGAAGGGCTTGTTTCCAGGAATGACAAAATCCACTCTTTTTCAAAAAAAATCAATACTGGCATGATACTTTGCTAACCAATCCATTCCCAATATTGCATCGAAGCCCGTCAATTCTAGTAAAACCAGATTAGCGGGCATCACACACCCATTTGAGTCTATTGGGCACTCTGGATATACCACATTTAAAATTACAGATGATCCTGTGGGTGAGGCGACCAACAACGGGCAACCAAGAACTTGAGGGAGGGTCGTAAGATATTCCGTAAAGTCATAGGAGACAAATGAGTGAGTAGACCCTGAGTCAAAGAGTACATGACTAGAAGAGTCACAAATAGAAAGTGTACTTCCACAACTTCCGTAGAGGTTTCGGCCCCCCTTGCAGAAACGGCAAACACCTTAGCCGGAATGGAAGACTTAATTCCTGGGGTTTGTTGGGCGAGTGGGCATTTCTTGATCATGTGACCCACCTGGCCACAGCTATAGCAGACTCCCAGCTTCTTATAGCAAGGCTTCCCTTCATGTGATTTTCCGCAGTGATCATATGCATTAGTAGCCGGAGTTTGAGAAATCTGTATGGATTGATTTTGTTCCACATGGGACTGTAACGGTCTCGCTCTATTAGAAGGACCTCCACTAGCAATGGCTCTTGAAGCTTGACTGAAGTTCCTTTGCTTGAGAACGGCTCCTCTCTCCAGCTCCTTCTCATAGATGATAGCCTTCTGGAGCACCTCTCCGTATGTAGCCAACGTCAGAGTTGAAAGGTGCCTTCTAATTTCATCATTTAATCCCTAAAAGAACCTCCTAGCCTTCCTTTCCTGGTCTTCCACCATGTAGGAAGCATAGCGAGATAATTCTGTAAATTTTGCCTCGTATTACGCCACCGAGCGAGTACCTTGCCTTAGGCGAAGGAATTCATCCTCCTTCGTCTCATTTAAGATTAGCAGGGAAATATTTTTTCAAGAATGCTGCTTCAAACATTTCCCAACTAATATCCCTATCTGGCATATTGAAAACTCTCTTTTGTATTTTTCACCAGTAGTGGGTCTCATCCGTCAGCTTATGGGTGGCATAAAGAACCATGTCCCCAGCAGGACACTTAATTACCGCAAATACCTTCTTCAGTCGTTGGAGCCAAGTGTCTACCTTTAACGGGTCGGGTTCCCCTGGGAATTTAGGAACTCCCTAGTTGGTAAAACGATCATAGACCGACCTTTCGTGATGAGCCGGAACAGGGGTGGTCACTGGAGTTGGTGGAGCCAAAGCTTCTATAACTTCCGCCATCCGGTCAAGCAGGTTCAAATATCTTGCCTCCCCTTTTTTTTTTTTTTGGTAAGTAAGTGACTTGGATTGATGGGAGAAAAAATTTACAAGTAATGATTTATCACCAAGTGTTTTTCCGACTTGGGGATAAACCAAAAAAGTTAGGGCATGCCCCGAGCATTTAGATACAACCTCTGAAACCAACTAAAGGACAAAATTGCTGGTAATCATACAACACAAGAGAATTACTCAAAAGCAATTCCTAGACAAATTAAACTTCCATTCCCGTGCAAAAATCCAAAAGGCCAGGCCACAGGAAATAGCGAAGCAGCCTTCTTCGGTTCTGCTGCACTACTGCAACCTGCAAACAGCATCATGTAACATCTACATCGCCCATTATCAGACGGGCAGTGACAAGCAAACCAGAGAAGAACAGAGCCTTGGTATCAATAATACCAGCACATGCTTCAGCTCACTGTCCCACAAAGATCTCGCACCAACACAAGGCGCAAACAAGACATCAAGCAACGTGAACTCCAATGGGCATCAAGCACAGCCCACTAACAGCAGAAACAAAGATCGAATCCCTTGCAACCCGAGAGCAGGACGCTGTAATACTCCAACAGCAGCAGCAGAGACTTCAACATTCAAACAAGCGGTGGGATCATCATTCAAGCATAGGAGCTGCATCACGATCATCCAACCGGATCGAGGACTAAGCCAAGATCCACAATCAGCAGAGGGAACCAGCCCATCTCCTATACCCAATAAAGAACTCAAGCACCGGCCGCCTTACTCCATACTTGAGAAAAGCCTCAAAGCAGTTATAAATGCGAGACCAACTAAACGCTGGTCATCATCCTCAAAGCATCACCAATCACCGCCCGGCCAAAAGGATCAGCCATTAAAGGATTAGCATCCTTTGCAATCCTAGAATCGCTTCAAATGTAAGCAGCCCCGTGCCATCTCGATAACAGCAGGCAAGTCAAGATCTCGCTATTTGATACAACACCTAACCTCCTTCCATTTGTAGCATTGCGTAACAATGACACATCGAGGCAATTGCATTTGTTGCAAAGCAAACAGCAATAATAAGCTGGCGTAAGAGGCCAGCCAAAAGCAATCAAGGACTACAACATAATGGAATACACAACCAGAGAAACAGAAAAAGCACCAAAGAAAATTGGCTGCGCTAAGTCCTTGAGATGGAACAGCATCCCCAGATATGCACATAAGCACACCAACAGAAGCCACCAACACCGCAGCAGAGCGAGAGCACCCAATAACCGCGATAAACCGACATTAAAAGCGACAACAGCACCACATCTCACCGCAATTAAGCAGCGAACACAAGGACAGCGAGTTCCAGCTCGTCCACACAAAGAACAGCAAGGACCAACTACAGCCTTAAGAAAGCTATTGCAAATTACAACAACTACAAATGCATGGTGATTACCGGACCACGAACGAGAAATGCAGCGAACCGCATTCTCAAAATCTGCCAAAGAAGGCATTTCAGCGTCCAAACAAGCCACACCCGGTTCAAAAAAACACTCCAGCCTTTAGTTCCAACCAAAAGCAAACCAAGCACCCCCAACCCAACTTACGGAAGGAACAAGCCAGAGTGGCTCGCAACTGAGCAGGGCGTTCGTCGCGTCAATCCCACCGAGCAAAGACATCAACGAGCGACAAACCCGAGAGAGCAAGATGCATAGACGAGGTCTTGGCATCTGAACCCCCAAATGGGTCGGGGAACAACGTCTAGGGAAACCACGAGAGGACCGCAGAGAACCTCAACGGACTTTGGTAAACAAATGGAAATCGAGGGCTTCACCGAAGATGAAATCATAGAGTACCCGGCGAATCCGTCCCGGTTAGGCGGAAGCAATCTTGGATGTGCCCAAAATCGAAGACGAGTTTTGGATTCGGAAATGGAAATACGAAGAGAGAATCGCCTCTTGACTTGAGTGGAGAGAAAAGGATGAGGATTAGGTAAAGGGACGGCGGGCGAGGCAACCGGGTGGCCGGCCTTGGCGGGCCGGCGCCGCCCGGCCAGATGAGGAACTTAGCAAGAGGCGCGGCCAAACTGTGTTAGGGTAAGCTTTTAAGTGACTGGCCCCACCGTACACGCGGCCCCATAACCCGTAAATCCCGAATTTTTTTGGGAGGCACAGATTCCATCGATACCTCCATGGGGAATCGAACACAGGTGGGGGAGGCACATGTGAATGTGTTTAACCACCCGGGCCGAACCCGCGTTCGGTTTTCTCGGGTTTGCTAGGGGCTCGGGTTTTCTTAGTTTGGTCCCTATTGGCGTTGTTGTCCCTTTTGGGCTGTTTTTTTTGCCCTGTTTTTTTTGTATTCCCCTTCCCCTAGCTGTGTGTCTCCCCCTCCCCAAAAAAAAAAAAAAATTAATAATTTTGGGGCTTTTGCCTTCTCGGTCAGGAATTTAGCATGATTCTTGGTTTCCTTTGCTGTGTTCGTGGTGGTTGCCTCCCGAGGGGATCCACTTCCCTTTGTTGGGTGATGCTGGCTTGGCTCTGGATTGGTGGCATCTGTACATGTATAATGAAAGGGTATTTTCGGGTTTGCAATGATTTGCCCGGTGTGGCTCGGGGTTGGTGAGTTGGCTTCTTTGTTCTTGATCATTGGGGATTTGATTTGGCTGTATGCATTCTGGAATTCTCGTGCCTTCTCACAATTTTGGGCTGATGGGAATTGGTGTTGTAATCTTGGATGAAGTCTAGCCATCTTTCAATCTTTGGCTTCGATGTGAAGGATGGTTGGCTTTGTTTATTGTTTGTGAGAATGCTGTATGTGAACGAACAGCAGTGTCTTGTGGCAGCCGTTGATTGGTTCTTATGCAGATGCTGGTTATGGGATGTTGCCGGTACTGCTAGCTCGGCCCATCATTTGTGGAGTGGTGAGGGTCGAATTGCCGTATCATATAGAGCTGGCCTGTTCGCTCTTGGTGTTGCATTGCAGGCTGCCTGGATCACCGGTTGTCTCCGAGATGTGAACTACAGGTGTGAGTTGTCTGATGTGGAGAGGAGCTTGGATCCTTTCTGCTCTTTGCTCTAGCTGAGGGAGGCGCTACTGGCTGGTAGCGGTGGTTTGGAGTTGTTTGAGGGTTCTGATTGTTTGTGTCTTTGCTATGTCCATTATTGAGGTGCTGGTGCTCTGATGGGTGCTGGAATGCTGAGCCATGAATGCTGTTTGCATTTGGTTTGTATGAGCCAATGGTTGATGGCTGTGCTTTTCTTTTCGCTGGATTGAATTGGCAGCTGCTGGCTGTGTTTGGTAGTTTCTGGTTTTGAAAATTGGAAGTGCTGATGTTGGTTTTTGCCTTGGTCATTAGGTTCTGTCTCTCCGGGTGGGGCTGAACAGATCCTCGCCTGGATTGTCTGGTCATTTTGGCAGCTTTGATGATGCTGATGATGACTTGCCTCATTCTGTGGCCTTTGCTGGTATTGTGGTCATTTGCGGCATTGTTCGCCTACTCTGGTGACTGTAAACGTTGAAATATTCGGGGCGTTTCTTCCCGGTTGGATGAGTTTCTTGGAGAGCTGTTCTTGGCTCTTGGTGGATGCGTGCTGCTATGAGGTGCTTGTCCAGTTGGATGCATGGAGGCTGCTGGTGATGCATGGCTTGGCGTGAGGAATGAACCGAGATGTTGATCAGTCAGTTGGGTCTCCAGTCTGTTGAAGCTCCCACTGTGTTGCAATTTGGGCTGCTGGTACACATGCTGAAGAATGTGGCTGCTTGCTTTCTGGAGGCAGCTGCTGGTTGGTTACTGGCAGTCTGGTGCTGCACCAAAATCGGCTGTATGTTCTGCTCGTGGTCCAGGTTGGAATGTGCTTTCGGAACTTACTTTACCCGTGCTGAAGATGCAGTGTCTTCTGGCTGCCATCTCTGTTGTTTTTCCATGCTGCTGTTGCTCTGTTTGAACTGGAGGTGGCTGTACCTATGTGCTGAATTTTTTGTGTTGACTATGATCAGTTTTGACAAAGATCGGCTTTGAATCCCGGATGCTGCTGCTGTTTTTTCCCTGGATGATCTTGGATCTGTGTGGTGATTTGGTTGCAGGGTAGTTGATGAGCACGGGCTGTTGGGTCTTCATCGTTACTTGAAGATCCCTATGCAGTGTTGTTTTTTGACTTTGGTCTTTCTTTGTTGATGCTGGTGTTTTAAAGCCGCTGCTATCTCGGGAGCTAGGGGATGGAAGCTGTGCTTTCCCTCGGAGTTGTGGTGTTATTTTCTTCATTTTCTAAAGATTCTGTTGAACATTGGTCTCTTAGATTGCTTAATCCCTTGCAGCTGGTGGATCGGTTGGGGTATTGGTTTTTTTTTCCAGTGCCTCGATTTAGATTGCTTATCCTCCTCTGCCTGGCTCATTGGTATGTAGAGTATTCTGGAAATTGAGATACTCTCTCTGGTGGACCGTGATGTAAGTTGGTCCCTGTTAATGATGCTGACGCCTGAATTCTGGCTTTTGTGATAGCGCTATGGGTTGTGGTAATGCCCAATGTTTATGCTGTGAGTCTTAAAGGCTCTGCTGCTTGGTTGCTTTTCATTTCATGTAGGCAGTTCTGCAAAGGTGTGGTTTGGGTGGGTTTCCTCCCGTTGCTGTGAGGCTCTGCATTTCTACGGGGTTGAAAACACCTCCATGTTGCAGCAGGCTTTGGCTATCTTTGTGTGATGGCCTATCTTCGAATATCTTTGTTGTAGTGATGGCGGTATTCTTTGAAATGGATGGATTTTGGGTTGGATTGGATGGCCCTCTGTCTCGCTGATATTTATGGCTCTTTTATCCTGCAGTTTGGCTGAATTCTGCCGGGTGCGTTCTGGACTGAATTTGCGGCATGGTGCTTTGGGATTGTAATGGTGCTAGTGTCTTTGTTGGCGTGCGGTGTTTGCTGGATTTGTTGATGTTTTTCTCCTGCTGTTTTTTTCTGAAATGGCTGGAATTTAATGATGCCAACCCAGAGATGTTGTGTTCGGCATCAGCTGGAATTGAGAGATGCCAATTTTGCTACCGATTCTTTGGTGGTCGATCTTCGAAGGCTGAACCGAGGCAGCATTTTCTTCCCAGCTCTGCTTGCTCTACCCGAAAGACAGCTTGCTGCACTTGTTAAACCGGAGGAGGCAGTTTTTTTGCTGTATTTTCTTCGTCTCTGGTGGGGTCTTGATGCTTTGATTATATGCTCGTGGGCTAGTGTCTGCTGTTACGATGCATGGGCAGCAAGTTGGGCTCCTTGCTGATTAGGGAATGCCATTTTGTCCAGTAGCCCGAAGCTGGATCCGGATGCTGCTTGCAAGTGAACGGCCAGGTGTTGCTTGCGTTGCACGCAAGATGCGCCTTCCTTTGTTGATGATTGTGTGTCTGCTTATGTGTAATTTTCGATTATATATGTTGTTTTTTTGTTGAACGCTGTCCTCTTAGAGGCTTTTTTGGTATTATCTGTTGTACCGTTTGTTCGGGGTATGCCCTTACCTTTTATGTTTTAATTCCAAGTCAAAATACTTGGAGCTAAAACATCGATTTTATAAATTTTTTCTCCCTATAATCCAAAATACTTACTTACCAAAAAAAAAAAGTTGGTCTCTTAGAGGCCCTTTTTGTACTTTCCGATGTACCGTTGCTCGGGGTTTGCCCCAGCAGTTTATGTTTTACCCCCAAGTCAAAATATTTGGAGATAAAACATAGATGTTGTAATTTTTTCTCCCATTAATCCAAAATTCTTACTTACCAAAAAAAAAAAAAAAAGAAACCCACCATCAGGCAGCCCCTTCTACACATTGCGACACAGCAAATGCAGCTCCAACCTCATCAGGATCATAGGAGACAGCTTGGTGGAGTCATGAATGCTCCAGCAACTAAATCTAGCACCGCATCCATCCGAAGCACTAGGTGCAATACAACAGATACCAACAGCTCTGCACCAGTACCAAAGCGCATAGTTTCCGGAGCATCATTTTGTCCAGCTCCACTTACTACACCAGCAGCAGATCCATCAACATCAGGATCAACAGTATTTCAGCATCAGAAAGGTCCAAAGGGCCAGACTCGGCAAACCAGCATCAGCACCTATCAGTAGGGCAAAACCAGCCACTCATCACACCATACAACAGCATTGGTGAGCTAGAATAGCTGGAACAGTGCAAGAGCAATAGTAAAACCAACAGAAGCAAAGTAAAGCTTCGGGAAAGCAGCAGCAGAAGCGCAACATTAGGTAGAAGCTGACCAATAGCTCAAAATTCTAGGCATCCTCAAGGACAAAATCCACCTATCCAAGAAAGACCAAAGCCACCAAAAACCATACATACAGCACATAGATGAATGCTCAACCAGCATCGCAGAATTATTTATAGCTTGATAACATACCCAGCAGACCCCCACAGCAAGCCTTAGGAGCTAGGGGAAGTCTTGGGTTTTTTGGATTTTTTCTTTTTCCTGGATTTTGATGGCTTCCAAGATTCGCAATCCATGGCCATCGCTTCATTGACACTTCAGAATTCTCTTTGGAGTAGTCAATGGCCCGGCCCACACAAACCTCAGTAGAGGATTCGATTGGGTTGACACGGCCAGCACCCACATGCTTTAAAGAAACCAGCCCATACTTTGTTGCCAGACGAGAGATAGAGCTAGGCGTTGGCTCACTATCAATATCAAATTTAGGGTCCAAGCCAATGAGGAGCACATCAGGAGGGCCTGATGGAGGGTAATCATCCAAGCCACCCACTGCCTTTTTTTTTTTTTTGGTAAGTAAGTGTGTATTTTAGATTAAAGGGAGAAAAGAAATTTACAAAACCTATGTTATAACTCCAAATTTTTTGACGTTGGAGTTAGAACATAATAAACTAGGGCATACCCCGAGCAAATAGTACAACAGAGTATAACTCAAAAACCTCTAAGAGGAACAATCTAAAAGACCGAAAATGAACAGAGTCATTTTACATAATCAAAAACTAAATGCACCCCATGTATTTCAAAGTTGGAAGCAACACGCAATATCGCTCCAACGCAGCAGGAAATCAGCGAAGCTACACTAGCATATGGCACAAAGATGAGCAAGGACATTCCATCTTCAAGCGAGGCCAAGTAAAGCATCAAGACCAGCCAATGGTACCAAAGAAGAAAGAGGCCACCCAGCCATTCGCAGCATCCACCATCATCACTGCTCGATCAAAGAACGAGCCATCGAAGAGGGCCAACAACAAAATCCATGGATGCCTCATCGACATCCAACGGCGGACCACCAGCTTTCATGCTTCCAAATCATTGGACCAACATAGGACCAACATCAAAGTCCTTGATTCCAGCAATCACCCCTTACTGGTGAGGGGGAGCTGTTAAATGACCAATCACACCTTGCCCGAGGGAAACGTATAATGCCAAAGGCAACCAGCAGCTATCCAAAGAACAACAGCGAGAACACAATCCAAAA
The DNA here is from genome assembly GCA_033239525.1 of Nepenthes gracilis. Taxonomy (NCBI): domain Eukaryota; kingdom Viridiplantae; phylum Streptophyta; class Magnoliopsida; order Caryophyllales; family Nepenthaceae; genus Nepenthes; species Nepenthes gracilis. The sequence continues at coordinate 14,698,315 of BSYO01000007.1, forward strand.
CTTCCACAGCAGATTAGCGGATGAGCAGCCCACAAGCATTCAGCAATCGCATCCGAGCTAAACCCGATAGCCTTCATCAACAATAAGTCGAGACAGCAATTGTGAAAGGCCCAGCATAATACCAGTACCATGGGCACAAAGCAGTGCTACCATTCACCCCTCGGCATCAACCAATCGCAACACAAGTCAGCCACCGTGGGTTTGGCGCAACACATCTCAACTAAACGGCTTCGAGCCCGAATGGGAATCGGCCCAAAACAAAGAACGGTCGACAGCGCCTCCTTGAAGCCCCAAAGGCATAATGCACCAAAGAGCCCACCTCAAAAGAGGGACCAACATTAGCCCAAATCATACAATGATCACTAGGCAACGGTAGCAGAGCACCACCAATCACAGCCCTCGCTAAGACAAAACACAGCAAAGCTGCCTGCATCCACTACCCCAATTGCAAGCAAAGAGATTGTAAGCGCCATTCGACCCACAAGCGCGCAGCAATGCATAAAAGATATTATCACAAATCGCCAAAAGGATCAGCCAACGAAGGAACATCATCCAATGCAGGTCAAATGAAGCATTTGCAAAAGCAACAACAGCAATAAAGCCGGCGGTATTAACTGATAACAAAGAATCCAAGGGACTGCAACTCAATCGCACTACATTTTAGCAACGGACAGATAGGGCACCACCTTATCAAGAAGGAAAATTAGCAACCAAAATGTACCTCAGCTAGCTTAGCAGCCCTCATCCGAAGTGTCCCGATCTAGAAAACACACGGGCTCCCCCAACCCAACCAACAAGTGGGACACACCGCCAGAGAACAAACAGAGCAACGCCACAGGACATTCGGCTGCATCAAATCCATCGAGATGAGACAGCAGCCCACAGAGACCTCAGCATCCGAAGTTCGAGATGCCAACCCACATCAGAAATCAGCAAAAAAGGAAGGCCTCACCGCAACTAAAAGGAAACTATCGCCCAATCGGAGGCTTGGCCAGCTCTATCGGGCGGCGACAACATGTGGTGAGC
>BSYO01000007.1:14699440-14728321 GCA_033239525.1 Nepenthes gracilis
AAGTCTGGAAAGGTTGCAACTTGTTCTACACCCATATTTCATGACTATTTGCATGGCAGTTCTTCGTGAGGAACTCAATATTTTGTCTCATATATTAATGACTGCTCGAGAAAGTTGTGGTTATTCCTATTTAAATTCAAGGATCAAGTCTTCGAAGTATTTGAGCAATTTCATACTCTAATTGAATGTGAGACGAGGAAGAAGTTGAAGATTGTTCGGAGCAACAATGGCAGAGAATACATTTGGGCATTTGATGCATACTATAGGTCACATAGTATATGATATCAAAAGACGCCACCAAAGATGCCGCAATTAAATGGCGTAGTTGAGCAGATAAATCGCACATTGATGGAGAGGGTCAGGTACCTCCTGTCCGAAGCAAAGCTCCCGGACCTTTTTGGGCTGAAGCTCTGAAGACGGCGACCTACGTTATTAATAGGTCAACCAATAAGCCACTGAACGGTAAAATTTCAAAGAAAATATGGACCTAAAAGGAGTTTTTCTATAATCATATTTGGACATTTGGTTGTAAGGCCTTTATTCATGTCCCGAATGATGAAAGGACTAATTTTGAGCCAAAGACGAAGTAATGCGTTTTTCTGAGCTACGAAAAAGATGAATTTGGGTATAGAATTTATGACCCAATTGAGAAAAAGTTTGTCCAGTCAAGAGACATGGTCTTTATCAAAGAAGGGAACATTAAGGACATGAGAAAAGAGAAGAAGGCATTATCTGGTGCCAATTAGACAGACACAAGTACTGATATTGTCCGTCTGACACACTGTGAGGACAATACTCCAGGAGTGGCTGAGGGAAATAATGAAGAAGTCGTGGCGCCTAATAAAAATGAGGATGATATTACTCCTTAACTAGCCAAGGAGGTTGTCCGTTGGTCTATAAGGGACAGGAGACCGTTCGTCTGCCTGTCATCTAGTGAGTACATCCTACTCACTGATGCAAGTAAGTTTGAAGATTTTGATGAGACTGTGAATAATTGACATAAAGAAAAATGGTTGAAAGTAATGAAGGATGATATGACTTCATTGCATGAAAACCATACTTTCAAATTGGTTGAGCTGCCTAAGGGGGAGAGAGCCCTAAGGAATAAATGGGTCTTCCGATTGAAAACAGACGAGAATACGATACAACTAAGGTATAAGACACGGTTAGTGGTAAAAGGCTTTAATCAGCACAAAGGGGTAGACTTCGATAAAATTTTTACACCAGTGGTAAAAATGCCCTCCATTCGGGTTGTGATTGGCATGACAACTGTTCTGCATTTGGAGGTAGAGCAACTGGACGTTCGGACAACATTCCTCTACGGTGACCCTGAGGAGAAAATTTACATAGAGCAATTGGAGGGGTTCAAGGTCAAGGAGAAAGAATAATTGATATGTCACCTGAAGAAAAGCCTGTACAGATTGAAACGAGCTCCATGACAATGGTATAGAAGTTTGAGTTTGTTATGATAGATGAAGACTACTTTTGACCATTGCGTATTTATTCAAAGGTTTTTAAAAGGTGACTTTGTCATTCTTCTTATCTATGTGGACGATATGCTGATTATTGGACAGAATGGTGCTCGGATTAATGAGCTAAAGGAGCAATTGAGACAATCATTTTCCATGAAGGATTTTTGGCCGACAAAGCAGATTCTAGGGATCAAAATATTTTATGACCAAAAAACAAGAAGCTTTGACTGTCCTAAGAGAGCTACATTGAAAAGGTGCTACAAAGCTTTAATATGAACAAGTTTAAACCAATAAACACACCGTTGGCAAGCCACTTCAGGTTGAGTGGGAGGCAATGCCCGACCTCGGATACAAAGAAAGCCAGTATGAAAGGTACACCCTACTCGTTGGCCATTGGTAGCTTGATGTATATGGCAGCGTGCACGAGGCAGGACATTCCTCATATTGTCGACATTGTTAGCAGATTTCTCTCAAACCTTAGGAAAGAACACTGGTCTGCTATGAAATAGATTTTGAGATATCTCTGGAGGATTTAAAAAATGTGTTTGTGTTTTGGAGGAGAAAAGCTCCAGTTGATTAGCTACACAAACGCGAATATATCCAGAGACATTGACTCTCGAAAATCCACTTCATAGTACTTGGTTAAGTTTGCCGGAGGGGACAGTCTCTAGCAATCTAAATTATAGAAGTGTATTGCTCTTTCCATTAAGGAGGCAGAGTTCATTATAGTCACTGAAGCTAGTAATGAGACGTTATGGATGAAAATGTTCATCCAAGAGTTGGGCTTGAGGCAGGAGAAACATATGGTGCTCTATGACAGCCAAAGCGCTATACATCTGTGTAAGAATTCCTCATTCTATTTAAGATCAAAACATATTAATATTCGATATCATTGGATGAGAAATGTTATTGATCAATGACGGCTGTCAGTAGAGAATGTTCGGGCGGATGAAAATGAGTCAGATATGACGACCAAGGTATTAACTAAGAAAAAATTTAAAACTTGTTGTGACATTATTAGCCTGACCGATTCAGTTCCTACACGGTCATGAGGAAACATTTATTGGGGTCACTCCCATGTGGGAAAATACAGGAGTGACATTTTTGAAGTAAGCATTGACCAGTCAACGTTATGTTGACCGGCTGAATAAAGAATCTGGTCAACATGCTATTAACTGGCTAAGATTGCACAAAGAAATTAAGGATGAGGACTCTGCACAAATATTGTCCGTGGACTTGTATAGCACTGTTCCGACAACTTTGATGAATGCCCGAAGACTTTGATGAAGGCATAGTGCAGATTTGGCACTTACACAGGAATAGTTTTAGGTGGGCGATCAGCCGGTCAACAAAAAGTTGACCGGTTGATTGGACATTGTTTTTCCAACCAGAACTACTTTTAAGCCGTACCTTTTTTAGCAATGCAAAATTAACAACCATGCATCTCCCTTCTATATATAAATATATATACAGCTTCTATGGCTCATCTATGTATACGTGTGTGTGTATGTATGTGTATCGTTTTTACAGGCAAAATGCTTGGCTAGTCTTGGTGCATGCTTGATGCTCCGCATAAAACCAAGCGTGCTGTTTCTGACAAATGCATCCAGTTCATATTTCAAACTTAACCCGCTCAAATAGTATATTATAGTTGGAATAGCAATTATCTAAGTCATATATCTAATCATATACTGAAAATTAAATGCAATTTAGCACTATTTATTCCTAAAAGATATAGTGAATTTTCAAAGCGCACCACGCTAATTTATCAAACAAAAATTTGATTGGCATGCTTAATGTCAATTGACGGGGCAATGACGTGTACATATATGTATATATGGACTGGGTGGTTGGAGAGGAAAACTAGTCTCCCACGCACCCAAGTACGGACATCTCTCTTACCTCTTATAAGAGCTAGCCGTTACCTGTGCATGCAGCAGCTCCGTCACACAAGCGTAGTATTATGTGCAGCTCCTTAAGTTAATTACAAATGCATGTATATAATATATGGACATTTTTCCTGTTCTGTTCTCTAGCTAGCATCTATATATGCTGCACTCCAGAAATACATAAGATGGAAGGCCAAAACTTACGTACTCCAGTACGACCCGACTATTACGTCAACTCAGTGTGATGCTTGCTTGCCTGCCCGCCCGCCTGCCTGCCTATATATCACTGTCTTCCCTGTTAAATCACTTCACTCTGTCATTTTAAGTATTTGAAGTTAATTTTCTAACCATCTCAAGCAGACTCTAATACCATGCATGTCGGACATGGGTAGGCAGATGAAACAAATACTAGCTAGTATATATCTGCATGCCTGTTCGTGTTTGTTTAGTTGCTAATCGAGTAACGAAACTAACACAGGATCGTAACAAAATTTAAACAAACAGGCCGCACGCCCACATAACGAAACTAACGCAGGAGCTTATCATTAACGTCCTATGTTTTACTAGATTTCTATTACTCTTACAAAAGACACCGTACGGAACTATGTACGAATAGAGAATCTTACTAATCATCTGTTTAGTCTCATCGACTAAAGTTCTCTAAACCCCAAATTGAACCCACCGTCTATCTATCCCCATATGCAATTGATTCAATTATGAAATCGTGAAGTTGATAAACTAAAACGTAAGATTCGTGCTTTCTTAATTAACTTATGCCCACAACTCACTAATACCATTCGTATTTCTCGTTCTTTTATTTTCAAACTCCCAAAATTCTTGAAGGATGTTAATTGATCGCTGGGACAAAATATGGATCATTGAATGCTTTACTACGCCGCCACCCATCTCCCCCTCCCCCAAACAAACTAAAGAGCTACGGAAACCAACCAAAATGTTCGTTTGTGACTCCATTTGTTTGCCTTAAGTCGCCTCAATTGGATCACAAGCAAGGACAGCATCCAAGCGATATAGAGACCTTCGTGTATTAAGAGAGTTTTGGTTCATAAGAAAACACAACCACCCCATACTCCCATGAATAAGCTGATCTCATATTCATCAAATTTTAGTACTTTATCCACGAAACACCAGTTTCATGATTGCATCTCCATACGACTCTAGGATAGAAACTGGAGAACAGTTGGGAAAAATATTCCAAACTAGGAGATGTATGAAACATAAAGCGCTGGCTTTTCAACTTAATAATAAATATGACATACACTGATCAACCACCAGTATTACCGATCCATCTCAGCATTTAAAAGTAGCTGCAGAGATTTCAGGGTTGGCTTACAAAACCAAAAACATCACAATAGAGGGAAACAACAACATATAGGAAAAAGTCAACAGATGAACAAGTGGAAGAAGAATGCATAAAATAATAGCACAAACCCTGGACTTTTCATCTTATCAGCAAACTAATTAATACATCCAGGATGAGCAATTAACCTACAGAAAAGCATATGCCGGTGGTTGAGCAGAAACTTCAGTAATAATTCTCATGCGACATTATCGTTAAACCGTTTGAAGTGATCATTCTGGTTGTGAACGGGCACTCTAGACATGAGCGGGGCTTCCCAATCGGCACCAAAGCCAAAAACTGTCTGCGTAGAAGAGGAGATTAAAGCCTCCGGACAAGGAGCAGTAATATTTCCACTTGACAGCTGCTGCTGTTGCACCATTTGATTTTGGGCAGTGAACATATCTTCGTTGATAAGTGAATTTAAGAAGGAGGAGATCACATCATCGGTGCATTGACTGATTTCTTCATCTTCCTCTAGGCTAGGGCTAAGCTCATTGCCTTCGATATTGTTTCTTACTGTGAGATCCATTCCGGACCCATGGTGATCCAAGCCTCGGAAATTCACATTATTATCGCAGCCATTGCTGACGGTTACTATCCCATCGTGGTATTGCGCATAATTGCAGCCGTCAAAGTTGCCATAGGCCGCTGCCGCCTTGTTGACAAAAACAGTTTTCTGAGCAGCACAAGAAGTACCACTGTTTGCGTTTGCGTTGGATTCTTCAGAAGCAGACTTATTACAAGTAGAAGCCAGATTAGGTTTAGGCTTTGGGAATACTGGAATGTTATTGATAGGGCTTTGTTTGGATGGGGATGATTTGTTGCTCTTGTTGGGTTTGTCGTGGTCACTGAAAGCCTTGTGAGTCCTGGGGTCGATTCCTTGGCTGATTAGCTTCTTACTCAGGTGAGTGTTCCAGTAATTTTTTATCTCATTGTCGGTCCGTCCAGGTATTCTACCTGCTATCAACGACCACCTGCATACAAACGCATCGCAAAACACTGATAAGGTCAATATCCAAAGTGATTAGAAACAAAAAATTGATGAAGGGAAATCGACGGATTGAATTCGAGAATTCACTTGATCAAACAGAGAGAGGGAGAAGATGGAGGGTTTCGATTGTGCAGACAGTGAAACCCTAGAACTGATAGTGGGAGCAAAGGAAGTTTTAAGTAGCGAGAGGGGATCTGAATAGCGGAAAGAGTAGTCAATTCTATCTTTTGTGTGTGAGAGAGAAAGAGAGAGGAGGACCTGTTGCCGAGGAGGCGGTGAAGGCGGAGAATGAGATCTTCCTCATCGGGAGCGATCTGACCGCGTTTGACGGAAGGGCGGAGGTAATTCATCCAGCGCAGGCGGCAGCTCTTTCCGCAGCGCAGGAGTCCGGCTCGTTTCGGCAAGGTACGCCATCGTCCCTCTCCTTCTCTCTTGATATAATTGGCTAAGAGCTCGTCTTCCTCCGGCGTCCACGGCCCTCTCTTTAGCCCTATTTTGCTGCAGCACGGCGTCTTCGTTGTCGCAACACCTGAAGATGATGATGATGGATTCCTCATCTCTCTCTCTCTCTCTCTCTCTCTCTCTCAAGCTGTGTCCAAATCTGAGAAGTGCTTGCGTGTGTGTTGTCCGAATCCTATCTAGCTGGAAGATAGCCGGCCCAGTACAGACGCGAGTAAGAGGGGCCGCAACGCAGGGATACAAAGCCCTAATTTTTTCCCTCCCATCGAATAAAAATTAATTTTAAAAAAATGTATTGATAAAATATAAAAATAATATATTTATTAGTATTATAAATATATTTTTTTAAAAAATTAAATAAAAATATTTATATTTTAAAATATTAAATATTAACTGATAGATAACATCTATCCAATAACTAAATACCGTAGAAGCTTTACGTGGCAGTCCCCTCCCGTGAGTGTTTGAGATGGACTGTTATCTTCACCCGCTTGTCTTCAGCGTGGGCGCGACGCCCTGACACGCACGATCCTGCTAGTCCTTTCTCTGGATGGACGATCAAACAGAGAGCGTGTGCTTCAGCCTCCACAACCTTTTTAACATTTTCTTTTGAAAAATATTAATTTACATAATTATAAATTATTTGGATTGGACAAGGTCCCAAAATTACGTGCAACATCTTAATGTTACAAACGAAATTAGTGCGTTGCACGCAGTACAAATTTGTTGTTTGATCAAGTGATTTGCTGTCTTTAATTAATATATAACGGTTTCTGATTACTACGAATTTCATATGTTATAATGAATTGCATTTTTTATATATGAATTTGGTTGTCAACTATGGCTTATATTGGCTGCGTAAATTGATATTTTACTTTTAGTATTTATTACACAACCCGATTACTCTAGCGTCCCTCCTCTTAGCACCCAAATGAGATTTGGGGTTTTTGCTTCTTTATGAGAAAATAAAAATATATTTTTTTAATATTTATCATTAGATTAAAAACAAATTAATGGCTAAAGTTAAATATTAAATGATATTATTTAAATACCTATTTTTATTAAAATTATTTTTATGTTAATATTTAATAGTACTGTTAATAATATAATAATAATATTATAATGAAGTTAAGCTGGGCTCTTTTGGTATGGGGCCCATCCCATATCACTACACACGCTTTTATACTCTGGCTGGCTATTAGAGGCAGACTCAATACCTTTGACCGCCTCCATGGTATTCCAAACCTTTTCCTTAGATGCACTCTTTGCAATACGAGTGACGAAGACCATGGGCATCTTTTCTTCTCCTGCCAATTCTCCAGATCCTTATGTATAAAAATTCAAAAACATGCGGGTATTCACTGGCATCACCCCGAATGATACCAAAACATCATTTGCGCTGCAACAAACTGGAAAGGGAAAAGCTTATTGGCTCTTTCTAAACGCCTTTTTCTGGCGGCCACGGTCTACTACATTTGGAAGGAACGCAATAATCGTATCTTTTAAAAATCCCCCCTTAAGAAATTCCCAAATCTTTCCTATGATTATTAATGTTGTACGGTTCAAATTGAAGACCGTCATGGAAGCTGACAGATGTGTTGCTCACTCGCTCCAGATTCTTTGGAGCTTATAAAAAAAAAAGTGGCTGGTTCTTCTGTGGGTTTGGATTTCGGAAAAAATTTTTTAATGCTCTTGGTCAACCGGTGAGGTCTATTTCCTTTGCCTTTCTGGTGAAGGTGTCTTTGTGCCACTACTTGTATCAGCAGTGGTGTCTTTTTAGCATCCTTGGGTTTGACCTGCTATGTTGGTTGGCTCTACTTATCAAAAAAAAAAAAAAAAAAAGTGTTGGGTAGGCTGGACTTGCACAGTTTGTACTGCTGGTTTTTTCTGCTTTCCCCTTTTTGATCTCTTCATACCTTCTTACTCACACACTCCCGTCCCCCTTCCCCCCCCAAAAAAAAAGCTCGGAGCCTGCTGGCCGCTCGAGTTTTGTGGGCTTGGTTAGGTGTTGGGCGTTGCTGCCATCTGGGGTCTCCCATCTGGCTGCGGTTGTTTGTTTCTCTTTGTTTTGATTTTTCACTTGATGCTGTTGCAATGTTCTGGAAATGGTGGTCTATTGTGGATTTTTCATCTGCTACTGGTCTTGGTGGTTTCTGGAATTGCTGAGGGTGGATCACCATGTTTGCTCCCATGGGGTCTTTGATCTCTCGGCCTTGTAGAAGCTCTGCTGGCAGTAATCCTCGCAGGGGTCCATTGTTTCCCTTGGCTGCTGATAATGGGCAATGAGTACTCAATCCGGTTGAGCTTGGGTGCAGTTTGATATTGTGGTTGGGCATTTCTGTCTTGAGTGTGTATGGAGCCAGACATTGATGTTTAAGGCTTTTCGGCATGCTGGTGCTACATTACAGTAGTTTCCCTGCGGGTGTCCCTTGCTGACGATTAGCCCGGAATATGGAGTTGCTAGTAGAGGTCATTGCTGGAGAAATTTGTCTTTTGCTGTGTCGATGCAAATGCCATAGGCTGATGCAGGTAGGTTGGTCTTTGGTTTGGTGGTTTCTCATCCAATGCAGTTGATTGGCTTCTAGAGGTGGTCAGTTCCTGTGAATTTTAAAATAGCTGCTGGTGTGGTGGTACTGGGTTCTACTCTTGGCTAGTGGATTTTTCTATGTGCTGGGAATCTTGGTTGATGATCATCTCCTTGATTAGTCCTCTTTATCCCCACGTTGCAATATGAGTTTGGACTTGACTCTTCTGTTAATCTGGTTTGAAATGAGGCAGCAGGCTGCCAATCTAGAGTGATTGTTTTCTGCCGAGGGATATTCTCCCTACTGTGTAGGTGGTGTAACTGGTACTGTTGTTGGGGGCTACTGGGTGATTGGGCTCTGATGCTGTTGCCCCTTGTTTCTGCTGTGATCAGCCCTGTGATGCTGGGTCCCTGTGGCCTTGGATGCGTTGCCAATGCTGTTTTTCTGATGCTGGCTTTCGCTGATGGCTTCACAGGGCAGTTTGCTAGGCTGTGTGTCTGGTGCTGGAGCTGCTGTAGAAGATGCTGGGAGGATGGATCATGATGCAGGTGTCACCAAGACTGTGCTGAGTGAGTTGTGGCTGAGGATACAGTTGGGGTGACATTGAACAATTATAGAAGCAGTTTTTGTGCTCTAGTGTTGCAGGGGTAGGGAGCTGCCGCTGGTTGCCACTGTTTTATGAACTCCAAAAATATTGATGCTGCACGGTGCCATTTGGTGGGGTGGTGCAAATGTCTGCGGTGCCATTTGGTGGATGCTGCACTTGTGAGGTTGCTCATTGACTGGAAAGTGGGATGAATTAACTGTGTTGTGTTATGAAGTATGGAAATGCCACGTTGGATTATGCTACTGGCATGTTGGATTTTGTTGCTGTTTTCAAACCTGAGTCCGGAACGGTAGCCTTTAGCTTGTTCTAGTTCTTTAGATGTTTTTTTATTGTGTGTATGTATTTTGGCCGGATTCCTATGGCCGTTTTAGATGACGCTCATCTAGATGTTGGTTTTTGCTTTTTAGTTCTTTTTTTTGCTCGGTTTCATGAGTTGGTTCGTGGTAGTACTCGGGGAATGCTCTAACTCGTTGTTCTACCCCTAAGTCGGCAAAACACTTGGAGTTAGAATAGCGTCTTATAATTTTGATTATTTTAATTTTAACTTACTAAAAAAAACTGTTAATATTACAATAAAATTTAAAAAAATATATAATTATTTTTAATATATATATATTTTATTTTTAAACATTCAATGTAAATTCTAAAACTTAAACAGACAGACATGTGTGTTAGTGGAAGATTCATAAACAGACAAATGCGGCGTCCTTGTCACACCCTGTGACATCGGTGTTGTATCCAAGCAGTGCCCTTATTGCCAGGGGCATGCTCCAACAGTGCCCTTGTTGACGGCTAGTCGTGCGACAGTTTCTGGGTCACTCCCTAAGACTGCCCGTGTTGTACTCAGCAGCTTTCCAATGCGCCCCATCGATGTCCTTGTCGAGCCCTACGTGCCCCAATTGATCCCTTGTCGCCCAGCAGCTGCCTTGTTGTGCCCGTGCTGCTCCCTTGTCACATCCCAGCAGGGCTCTTGTAGCACCGAGCAGTGCCGGTGTCGCACCGGTGTTGCATCCTTTCCGGTCCCTTGTCACTACAGGCGATGCCTGTGTCACTGGTCACATTTAATGTGCCACAACAGCTCCCTTCTTGCACCCCATCAGTTTCCTTGTTGCACCCAACAGTGCTGATGTTGCGCCCGTGCGGCTTGCTTGTCACGGCCCAGCAGTACCCTTGTCATGCCCCAGCAATAACCTTGTCACGCCCCGTTAGTGCCCTTGTCGCGCCCATGTTGCTCCCTTCTCGCGGCCCAGCAGTGACCTTGTTGCACCTCGTTAGTGCCCTTGTCGCACCCATGCTGCCCTTTGTCGTGACCAGCAGCGCCCTTTTCATGCTACAGCAACAACCTTGTTGCGCTAGGTAGCGCCTAGGTCGCTCCCTTGCACAACCAGTGCTACACCCAGTAGCGCTTGGGTCGCTCTATGGCACAACCAGTGTTGCACCCAGCACCTCTCATGTCAAGTCCAGCGTGTCCCAGTAGCACCCAACAGCGCCAGTGTCGTGCCCAGCAGCTCCCCCCAACATCTCCCATGTTGCTCCCTAGCTTGCCCTTGTTGCTCCTTGAGCACCCCAACAATGCCCAATAGCTCTCTTGTTGTTCCCGGTAGAGCCCAAGTCATGCCAGGGTTTTTTCTCAACACCAACCATGTGTGCCCTTATCGTGCCCAGCGTGTCCCCGCAGCGCTTTTGTCACGTCCTAGCCGACAAGGAGGCTTTACAAAAGCCTTATTGTGACAATCATCTCAGCACGTTGTTCCCAATGACATGGCATGTCTTCGATGATGGTTGCTTGTCCCTTGATTTTGCCCCCCTCGGCATGGCCCGTATTTTTGGGGTATCATGTGGCATCATCATGACATGTCTCGCCAATGCACGTGGTCTAGGGGTAGACATATTCCGCCAATGCCTTACCCTTTTGTTTATAGATATCATCCCAATAATCTTGCCCTCAAATATCCGTGCATGCTTTGAATAGGAAAATACCACTTTTCCCACTGAATACGGATTTTTGTGTATTTTTTGCCCTCAATATTTGGACTTTTGACCCCTTCCCGAACTCAAATCATGATACCAATACATTTGATTTTTTTCACAATTTATGCTAATTTTTTTTTTAAAAAAACTCATCATTCGGTTAAGTCTTGACGGAGTTATTAATTTTTAAATATGCACGATGTTTGAAAAATTATTAAAATATTCTCTCGCAGTAAAAAAACCCAAGACTTGGATTTAAGTTATGCCTAATTTTTATCTTTCTAACAAAAAAATTCAATTGAAAATGTTACCGTCAATTATGAAAAATCCCATTATGAATGTTGGGGGGGTCCAATGTTTACTCCTGCCAAGGCCAAAAAGGCTAAGAAGACTCTATATGGGGGAGCTGCTTTGCTGTTGGGGCGTGTCGACACTGCCACCCACGCATGTCACCAAGGCACACCGTGCATGGTGCTGTGTGTTCCATGTTGCTCATATGTGTTCCGCAATGCCATGATTTCATGGCCTGGGTTTCCATGCGCTCGGTGTATATCGCTCGTACACTTGGTTTGTCCCATCTATTGTTTCTTCGTTGAAGGTGCATGTCAGCTTCCTATTCATCATGCTACATGTTCCATGTTGTTCCTATGTGTTTTGCCATGCCATGTGTATTCGGTGCATATCGATTGTGTGCTTAGGTTGTCTCGACTATCGGTGTCTTGCTGCATGTGGACGTCAGCATACCTTGTGTGGTGCTGCGTGTGCCGTATTGTTCATACGTGGTTCGCCACAGCATGATTTAACGGCCTCGGCTTCCATGCATTAGGTGCAAGTCGATCTCAGGTTGTCCCATCAATTGGTGTTTTGTTGCAAGTACAAGTTGGCATGCCTTGTATGGTGCTGTGTGTGCCGTGTTGTTCATATGTGTTTTTCCAAGTCATGATTTCATGGCACAGGTTTTCATGCATTCAGTGCGTGTCAGTCATACGCTCGGGTTGTCCAATCTGTCGGAGTTTCGTTGCCGATGCAAGTTGACATCACATGCATGGTGCTATGTGTGCCGTGTTGTTCATACGTGCTTCACCACGCAATGATTTTGCTGCATGGGTTTCATGCATTCGGTACGTATTGATTGTGTGCTTGGATTGTCTCGTCTCGAGTTTTCATGTCTAGTGGTGCTTAAAAGGGAACTTGGCAAGCTGATTTCATCGGTGTTATAATTCGCTTTTGGATTGACTATCAGGGCTCCAATGAGCGTATGTGATGGAGTGTGAGTAGTGATGGGCTTGTGTGGGTCATTTGGCTCTTCGTCTATGCGTTGAACCGAATTCACACGTGCCTCTTCACGGAAAGAGCAAGTGCTTTGTGCCTTGGTTGATGTGTGGTTTCTTATGTCATATACCCATTTGAAAGAATTTATCTTGTTGGAAAATTGCCTTTTGCTCAGTGTCCTAAGTAGACGATTCGAAAGGCTCATTGTCCCCCCAGGTCGTTTGCCTTGCCCGGCTGTCTCCCGTTTCTCCTCCTCTTCTCTTACTCTCGCGGCGGCACTGAGACCTCTTAGGTTTTCGGTGCCATCCTTGCCGCTCAGGCCCTAAATCTCCTCGGTTCGTGCTTTGGCAAGGCGATTTCTATGGCTCTGTTACTCTTTGGGTGTTCCTCCGGTTCATCCGTCTCGGAGTGGTGTGGATTTCCCACCCTGTTCTCTGGCGCTGACCGCCCCTGTTCCTGGGCTCCGTGAGTGTGCCCGTTTCTGCTTACTCGCTGGATGTGCTCAGTCTCTTTGCCCTCCTGATTGGTTTCGGGAGGTGCTGTTTGCGCTCGCTGTCATTGTGCTCTTAAAGAATCAAGCGCCGACAAAGATATGTTCTTCCTCGCCGGCCTCTAAGGTTCGTTCCCAGTGTTTTTCATCCCGTTGGACGGGTTGGGGTGCCGTCTTTGCTGTGATTGGATCTACCGGATGTGGTACTCAAGAGCTGGTCAAGACCGCTGATGCAATAGATCCTTCGGGTGCGATGGATTTCCATCTGCTTTCAGCCAGCCGGGCCGTGGGATGTTGGATTCCCTTTGCCTCCCAGTCAGTGACGACGGTGCCGCTTTCTCATGTTGCTGGGTTATGCAGCTATTTGCCTCCTCCTCGGTTTTTATTGTTTCCATTGCTGTCTGCAATGGGCCACGGGACCGTGGATTAAACTACCTGCCTCGATCTCTTTCTCGCATTTTTGTTTGCCGATTCAAGGGTGTCAAAGCCGACCATGCCCCGAGAAAGGATGTCGCCGTGTCGCAGCTTGAAGTCAGCCGCTGCTGACCAACGGATGTTGAAGGCTGCTTCCTGGTGGCTGAAATTTGTCCTTTTGTGTTGATGGTGGTCTTCTGCTTGTTGCTTTTTATGTTGCAGTCTCTTGGATTGCTGTTGTTTGGAGTGGCTAAATTGTTGCTGCAACTGCTGCCTATTGGAAGTACAATTGGGGTAGTGGGCAACTGCTGTGGATTTGTGGATGTCAATTCATCTCTTCCCTTGCTAAGGTCTTTCTTGGCTGGCCTGTGCTGATGATGGATCAAATTCAATTGATGCTAGGCTCCTCTGGTCTTGCTGCTGAGCCCATTAAATGCTTTATGCTTTGAGGTTGGCTGCTGTAGCAGAATATTGGCATTTAGAATGCCATTTGCTGGTTTGATGATAGTGGCTGAAGCTGCTGTGTTGCTTTGTGTTGCTTGCTAACTGCAATAGTGCAAGAAATGATGTATTTGGCCGGAGCTGAAGTGGCAATGCCTTGATGGAGTCAAGGGAATGCTATTCTGGCATTGTGGCGTGGATTGGTAGGATTTTTAGCTGGCCTGCTATTCTCCCTGGATGATGATGTGCGCTGGCCTTGAACGAAGGGGACACGGCTGCCCCGTTGCTCTCGGGTTTTGAAGTTGATCGGGTGTTGGTTTGCGGATGGTTCTTTGGCAACATCTAGTTCCCTTCTTTGGCTTCCGGTTCTTGCTTGCTGCTTGAGTATTTTATAGTGATGCTGGTCAGATTCAACACCGGCTTCTTTGTTGGCGATCTCTTGGATTCTTGGAGTTGTGGTACTCGCTGCTCCGTGCTGGTTTTTGGCCAAATTGGCCAAATTTTTGAGTAGCTTTTTTGAGGTCATTGCGTTGGTTGAAACTCAGCATGTCTTCTGCCGCTGCCTGAAGGCTTCTGCGTGGAGTCTTTCTCGCTGATTTGAGAATTGTGTAACCGGTGGAGCTTGGGTCGGGTTGCCGGTCACGAACATATTGGTATGCCGCTGTCCGAGGGCTGCCATTAGAGTGATTCAGCCTTATGTTCCCAACTAGTTCCCTTGGTTGAACTTGATTGAATCCTGAATGATTGACCTCTGCTGCTAGAGCCTTGCTGGACTTGGTTCTACTAATGGGTTTGGCTGAGAGCTAATCCTGTCCTCTTGCTTCCCTTGGCTTGGATTGTATTGATTGAAAATAGATCAAATGCTGCTGATGTGGTTCAGCCAACTCGGATTGCTGATCATATGTCTGCTTTTTTTTTGGTAAGTGATTTGGATTAATTGGAGAAAAAAATTACAAGTAAGGATTTATCACCAAGTGTTATTCCGACTTGGGGATAAACCTAAATAGCTAGGGCATGCTCGGAGCACTTTGATACAACAAATGAAACCAACTAAAAGACAAAAATGCTGGAATTCATACTATACTAGTCAACCACTCAAAACGGTTCCTAAAACAAAAACATGCCAATCCATGGCAAAACCTTTAATGTCGCCAGCTAAGATGTAGCCCAGCTAACAGCCACGCTTTTAAGCACCATCACCAACAGCCAACAAATCACTAACTCAAGATGAGTCACGCCTTCAAAATCAACAAAGACCGAGTCCCCATCGAACAAGGTCGGCATACACATCATCATGAAGGGCATCCGACCAGCAAAAATTGAACTCCAACAAATGCACGCCACATCAACCCAGAATATCACTCCAGCTGGGCATTGCCACTTCAGCTCCAAAGAATACATCAAAGTCCTCGCACTACCGCAATTAGCAAGGTGCTTAAGCAACTCAAACCTTTCAGCCTTCACACTATCGGCTATCAAAACCAGCAAGTGGCATTCAAAATGCCAAAGAGAGATATCCTGCAAATAGAGATAACCGCGATCCAAATCGGGTTCGTGAAATGCCCAAGAGAATCGGCCACTAGTTCCCAACACAGCAAAGGCAATGGCCAAGTCATCAGCCAACCTCAAAGCAACCACCAAATCCCAACATCAGCAGATATCACTTGGCGCTTGATAAACTCCCGAAAAACAACACCAAATCCCAACATCATAAACTCCCGAGACAACAGAGCAAATGGCAAATGATATCAAGGATAGCTAGATATCCAAGTCACCAAAAAGGCTCCGTGATATCTAGTTTCCACATTCAAGAATAGCCAAGCCAACAAAGACAAAGAAAGGGCCAAGAATGTAACCATGGACCTTTTCAAAGATCACCTTGTCGCGTTTTCCACTGGGACCCGGCATGCTAACAAAACATCAAGACAAACCAAATGGACAAGACGGTGCCGCCGTAAAATTCATAGTCAGCGATGGCATCAAGAGCATTGTCCTTCAAAAAGAGCGGAGGATTCCGTGGGAACAACCATCAAGCTACAAGCAGTTCCTATCACCAGCAGAGTGATGAATCGATCACAAGAGGCAACATTGTGACCTTTACAAAGACCTCCTACATTGTAAGCGGCTCTTCACTAGCCCAACAAGAGGGTGGCTCATGTGGCTAAAGGGCCAAAATTCAATGTCACAACAAATGACAACATCGAGTATCGGCCAAGAAGACCAAAGAATGTGCTACACTCAACAGTGCAACAACACCGTATCCACATCAATCAGATCCATATCCACTTTCTTCATAAAGAAAACAACCAAAGAACCGTGAAATCGACATCCACATAGGAGTTCCACCGCCAGACTAACCATCTTCATGCACACCAACAACCTCCTCGGCAAGAGAAGACTAGCAACAGCCCCAAGAGAGGCGATCCCATCTCGACCAACAAAGAAGTAGCAATGCATGTGCGTGAAATTCCAACATACACCGCCAGGCGAGGCCAACTCAAAGAAACGAATGGAAATCAATGCGAAATGTGCAGTTCGGCAAAGATCGAAATCAACCAAGAAACGCGGTCAGAGCAAGAACGCACTTTCACCGACCAAGATTTCAGTCACACTAGCGCATCACCACCATAACAAAAACCACTCATAAAGCAAAGGGCAACCTCCCACATTATTCAATCCAAAAGCATGCCAAAAGAGAGCATGGAACATCACGACAAAATCGTGGTCCTGTAAGGCAGACTCGAGACAAAAAGCACCCCAACAAAGATGTTCCTAAGAGCCGAGGCGCCTGGATTTCCGAGAGGCAGCTTTTTTTTCTTTTTCCTTGACTTAGAAATCTTCCAATCGATTCAATACCCCAGCTTCTTCAACCAAAGGAGAATTTGAGGAATATTTCAAGGAAATCCTCTTGATAGAGGTTTTTATTTTTTGGTAAGTAAATCCTCTTGATAGAGGTAGGGGTAAGCAAATACTCATCCAAATCCGGATGGTGATGGTTAGTCCTAATCGGGGAGTCGTGGGCCATTCTTTAAACCGAGAACCAATTGAATCCTCCACACATCCGAGAGGCATCTAAAGGGCACTCTTGGTACCCATTGTCGGCGAGTGGGTTTGAAGGAACAGCCAAATCTAATTGGGAGGAGAGTTTTTGGTATACGGGCGAAAACCTCCCAAACAGAATGGAATGGAGCATCAGAGTGCCACCGGACACCACGGAGGCTTGGATATCGACCGAGATCCGGGAAGAACCGTCTAAGCAACTGGGATCGACCACCGACTCCATAGCGTAGGAATCATAGAGTGGGGGCCGATACAGAGTAAACTGTGCCAATGTTTGAGGGAACTGGTTTTGGGAAAACCGGCAAACCAGGGGAGTTTTGAGAGGCCGACATCTCCACCATGGTGGGGCTATTCCCACAACACCCATTTTGTCCCTCAGCAACCTTCTGGGTATCAAATTGGGGTGGGGGATCACCCACGTTCCCAGGACAGGGCGTTGAGGCCAAAGGAATCTTTACCAAAGGAGCAGAACTGGAAGGTTTGGGACGGGACTTACCAGAAGGAGCCTTAGCATCCTTGGGACGACATTGATCTCCTTCATGCCCCAACAGGCTGCATCGACTGCACCGGAGATCATATGTCTGCTTATGTTTAACATCAGACAATTTTTATATTTTGTTAGTTTTGTTAAACTTTGTTATCATGGAGGACCCCTATGTTGGGTGTTTTTTGATGTACGAATCGCTTCGGAAATGCCCTAGCATTTTATGCATTATCTCAAGTCAAATTACTTGGATTTAATGCATAGGTTGTGTAATTTTTTTTTCTCCATAAATTCAAAATACTTACTTTCCAAAAAAAAAAAAAGTCCCCTGTGTCGTGTTTTACGCAATCGAGGTGGGGTGATGGGCTTTAGTGAATTACCTTGCCCGGTATCTATTGTGATCAAGTTTTTTGTTGTTTTTTTCTTTTTTTTTTCTTTGAGGAATGCAACGGATGAGCTGCTTTGGTCCAAGGTCCAAGCCTGGGCGAGGAGGTGTTGTGTCCGAGATGTGTTGCAAATTTCTAAGATGGTTGTGGCAGTTTGGCTGGGATGTATACAAAGAGCCGAGATACTTGGGCCATTGATCCTACCTCTAGCTGAACATCTGCATTGCTCCGAGGTATTGCATAATGCCCGAGGTCTACTTTACTTTGGGCAATTCTTTCTGATCTGATGAACTCCATCGTGGGCGATGGCCGATGGTTAGGAATGTTTGCACCTTGGCCGTATCTCCTTCCTTTGAACTCTTATTTCGTTCTCACTTTTTTCTTTATACTGGGTCTTGTGACATGTTTCACGTTACGCAGGGTATGCCCTGGCGTCTTTATTCTAAATCCAAGTCAGCAAAATACTTGGAGATAGAACATTGGTTCTCTATATTTTTTTTTCATTTATAAAATTTGCTTACTTACAAAAAAAAGGGCTTTAGTGTGTTTCTCGGATGCAGAAGATTGTGATATAGGTTATGTGCGAGAAGTCTCATCAGTCCGATCGCTATAGATACAAACGACAGTTGGACACTCTTGACTTCTTGACCGGTGTTCAAATCAGTCGACAAGGCTCATAATTGCCTGCGTTGAAGAAGGAATGCTACCTTGTTGATCATACCAGTAGTCATATGCTTGTCTCAAAGTTAAGCCATGCATGTGTACTGACATGTGCTGCTGCTATTTCCTCTGGCAAATTGCTGATGCAAAGGTTTTTAGTTTGGTGGCTTGTGTGTTGAACCTTGCACATGGTGGGTTAGGCTGCTTGTGCTCCAATGGCCTTGTGTTATCTCCTCGGAAGGATTTCCTACAACTTTTATGCTTTTTATTTTCCCTGGAAACTCTGATGCCCTGCTGCCCGTGAGGTGCTGCAGCCTCATCTGTGGTGTTCGAGTTGGACAGTGAATTGCATTTGTTCAAGATGGCTTTTGCCGTGTGGTTTGCAAAGGAGGAGACGCTTTTGACCGAGGTCCTTATGGGTCGAGATAGTGTTTTTGTCTGAGTTGAGGTGGGCTAATGCCTACTCATTTTTGCTGCACTTTAGATGCATCAGTGCTGAGAACGAAGCAGGATGGAGTTCCATTGGTTTATGTACTGGGAAGTGGTGATTTTGGAGGTGCTCTTTGCATTTTACTGGATTGGTTAATGTACCTTTAGCCAGGGATGACATGAGCAATTGACCATGGTTTTTTCTGTGGTGCTTATGGCTGGAATTCGCTTTTGGCCGGGATGTCTGCTTAACCAAGGCTGCATCTGGTAAATGACAAAGATGTTGTTTTTGTCCGAGGTATGCTGTAGCTGTGTTGTGCTGAAGTTTTTCTGTTTTATACATTTGGCCGAGATGGACTTTTGTCGAGATGTTCGCACCGAGTTGAGAAGATAGTGTCCGAGGTCCTTATTGGCCAAGGTGGTAGGTTACTCGTGTTTCTTGGGTTCTGCTGGTTGATTCTGCTGAAGCATGTGCTGGCTTAAGAGCTACCCAAAGATTGTACTGAAGCCCTGCTAGGCTTGGGGTGCTGCAGCAACATCTGTGGTTAGTGCTTTGGCCAATGTTTCTGCAATTGATCAGGGTGGTTCATACTGCCCTTTATGTGCAAGTGCCGTGACCTGGTTTTCTGTTCTGGTTTGTGGTCTTTCTGCTAATAGGTAATCATAGGGATGAGCTGCTTTGGACCGTAGTCTAGTTTTGTGGAGTTGGCTTGCCTCACATGTAGCATGCTGTACTCGAAGATGCCGGCAAGGTTAGGTGTGACCCAATGGTTGGTAGATTGTGATAGCCATGGCTTGGGCGTTCTGGGCTACATTGCCTGAGATGCAAAGGAATGATAACGGGGTCCCTTATGGCCGAAATGGCTTTGTCCGAGATGAGTATTTTTTATGCAGTCAGTGTAGCACCGAGATGCCAAATGGCTGAGGTGGCTACCAATCGAATGAGGAGCAGTTGTGGAGCTGCATTAGATTTGAAGCTAACGTGGTTGCTGATTGTAGAATGTCTGAAGGGCCGAAGCGGAATTGGCCTGGTGGTTAAACATACGGAAGTGTGCTTCCCCCACCCAGTTTCGATCCCCTGCGGAAGCACCAAAGTGGTACTGTGCCTCCCAAAAAATCCCGCAAGGGGTTTCTCGTTATGGGGCCGCGAGTGCGGTGGGGCCATCCACTATAAAAAAGCTTATCCTTAACACAGTTTTGCTTGCAGCGGAATTGGCACAGGTGGTTAAACACACGGCCTAGCTTTCATATGCCCACGCAAGAGCACAGCAGCCGGGTACCAAATACAAGAATGCCCATCCAACACCCGGTAGCGAAGAGGGCTTGCACATCAACATCTACAAGGTCAACCGCAGTGTAGCAAGATCCCAACCAGTTCTCAAGCTTAAGATCGCATGATACTGACTTCTCAAAAGGCGCCCCAGCACATGGCCGAATCTGAGACCACACGGCAAAATGCATTGTTCAAGAGCAAAAAAGTTCCGAACACAAGAAGACCCGGCTTCCGAACAACAGCCTCTCGATTGTCAGTAATGCAAAAGGAAATATCCGCACAAATCCGAAGCATAAAAGTCAAGTTCGAGGACAGCACAATTCTGACCCCAAAGCAGACAAAGATTCGAGCAAACCGAAACAGAGGACTTTGCACTTCATCAAAGATCTACACCGCATCACCATCATGGGTTTCATCAAGATACACTTACAACAAAACTCCTCACACCATAGCAACAAGGCATCCAAAACCAAAGATAGCAAAAACATCAAAGATCACAACTCCCCATCGCACCCAAAGACCAAGATGAGTGTCCATGCAAAGCAAAGACTACCACCACCAACAAGCAGAAAGACACACCCATCCGCAAATTGATTGTGGAGTTCAGCCCATAACAATACACAAGGAGGCAATGCAACAAAACAGAAGTTTCAAGAAAACCAACAACAACGATCAAATAGCTGCCTCAAACGTTGCACGGACTCATTGACATTTCATCACAGAAATAAAAATTGAGCTTCAAAACAAGGACAACAGGTACGCCTCAAGGATCAGAAAGATCATGCAAAGAAATCTCGTGCCAAGAACCGAGAGTATAACCGTGAGAGAGCATACTAAACATAAGAAGATTGATTGCTTCGTGCATTACAAACAGCCCCAACTTCCAAGAAGCAAATCTTCCAAAATCGAAGCCGACGTGAGAGCTTCAGCCCATACCGGATAAGCGGCTTAACACTACCGCACACCCATCAAAGATCGAGCCAACAAAACCTCGTGGACTGAACCCATTACCATCATACACAAGCATCAAAACTCTACACATCCTAGCAACATCAAAAGAGTAGCAATACAAAGATCAAAACTCAACAAATCCAAAGACACCCGAGCCTCAACATCGCCACTTTAAATAGTTCACACTGACCCAATTCCAAACCATGCCAAAGAATCATCCAATCCAAAATGCCCGGAGGTAGATGCAAAGATCCCTAGAGAATACACCCTCCGGGCGTAGACAAAATCGATCGGGAAATACCTATGGCAAGACATGTCACCCAATAATCGACATCATATCCTGTCACCCCCGATACCATTCGCCCAAGCATCACCACTCATTCCCCAAAGCAAGATCGGCTAGACAAAACGAAGTAGCCACAATACACAGCTTATCAGCATTACGACAAAGAACAAGCTCCAACGTGCCGCTCCTCCGGGGCTCGACAACGTCGCTCGACAAGGGGCGATTTTCAAATTCCGGTTTGAATTTCGAATTTGCCCGGCTCGCCCTCGACGATTCCGACTTGGGTGCCGGCGGCTCCGGTGCTCTGCCATGGCCGCCTCCCGTTGCTTGCCCGGCCCCTGCCTCCCTAAGAATCCTTCTCCACCCTTCCGTCTCCACACCTGCCGATTGCGAAGTCGTTTTGGCTGCTTCGCGATGTCGGTTTGCCCTCGTGATTTGAGTTGGGGCCTCGATCTCCAAGCATCCACGCCCGTGATGCTCAAGCAATGAATCTGGGGTTCGCCTTTGTTCTAAGCCGTCTCCTCTCGCACTACGGCAGCTCTCTCTCTCCATTGGGATAGACGCCGACGACCGCCCGTGCCTCGGCTACGGAGCCACTGGCTTGGTTGTTCTTCCTAAGTTGGGTTGGGAGCCCGGGTTTGCGTTACCGGAACTAAAGGCCGGAGTGTTTTAAGAACCGGGTGCGGCTTGTTTGTCGTTGAAATGCCTTGGCCGCATTTTGAGAATGCGGTTCATTTGCATTGCTCGTTCGTGGGTCCGTATTCAATGCCGCCTTTGTTGCCATTGTCTATTTGCAATAGCTTTATTAAGGCTGTAGTTGGTCCTTGCTGTTCTTTGTTTGGGACGAGCCGGAACTCACGTCCTTGTGTTCGCACCATGATGAGATGTGGTGCGGTTATCCGCTATTAAAGCCGGGCCATTGCTTTGTTATTACGTGCACTTGATCCCGGCGGTGATGGTGTCGTCTCGGAGTGCTTAAGTGCATCTCTGTGGATGTCAAGCACCTCAAGGTCTTGATGCACCAATTTCTTATGGTGCTGCTCTGTTTCCTTGGCTGCGTATCCCCATTGGATGGTCTGGATCATCTGGCTGAGGGCTTTTGGCAGCTGCCTGCGGAATTTTCTTGTTGAGGTGGTGCTGGTCCATTGGCCGCTTTATTGTCGGATGGCTTATTGCCAATTGCTGCCTTCGCTTGTGTGGTTGGTTGCAAAGCCAACTGATTCTTCTTTTGCTTTTTGGTATTCTCGAAGCTAGTGGCATTGATGTCTTTGCCTTGGCGATGGTGGTAGTGATTCCCGCTTAGTTAGCGGTGCTTCGTATTTGAAGCAAGATGGTGGCGAATCTTCTGATCTTTGGGTGCGGTGCTCCCGCTAGTCAGCAGATTCGCAATTTCTTGGTATCATCTTGGCCGGCAACCTTGTGAGGATGTGGTTGGTGATATGCTGCCTTGCTTTGATTATGGGTGAAATGGATGTTGCATTGGTTGTTGTTTGGGGTGTGGCCTCTGTTTGCTTGTTTATGATGCCTTTACGCATCTAATTTACACCGGGCGGTGTTGCTTGTCCTGGTGCGAATATGGATTTGCTGTTCACCGCAAGTGGATTGTTTATTTTGGTCAGTTGTCTTCATTGCTGTTTGAAGCATGGGCAACTTAATGGTGCTGAAGTTGGCTCAGCTTTCTAGAATGCCGCTATGGGCTTTGGTGCATCGGCATTTCTTCGGCTGCGCCTAGGCAATGGCATTTGGGTCGTTTGTTGTCTTTTGCATCGCATGATGCTCCTACTTTGATGCTCGTGCTTGCATTTGTTGTTGGTTGTTGGATTGCCGTGGATGCCCCTTTCTTTGGGTCAGCCACCTGCTGGCCATTTTTTTTCGCGCGATTTGCCGAGGATGATTTGGATGCAATTACCGCCATGCTGATGATGGTGTACTTTTGATTTCCCGTGGGATGAGTATGCAGGTGATGGTTTGCTTGCATGCTTCATCTTGCCCTTTATTTGTCAGATCTCAGCTCTTTGACCGGGTGGAGTCAGCTGTCTCGAACTTGGATGCTTGGCGCTGCAACTTGGACGAAGGGGTCACGGCTGATGTCTCACGGCTCAAGATGCCGAAAGGGTTTTGCTCATGGTCAAGGTGCTGTCATTAAGAGTTTTGCCCTTGGAATGGCATTTTATTGTTTCTTTTGCTTTGTTTAGGAACTGTCTTTGTGTGGTTGCTTGTGTAGTATGAATACCAGCATTTTTATCTATTAGTTGGTTTCATCGGTTGTACTAAAGTGCTCGGGGAATGCCCTAGCTATTTCGGTTTATCCTTAAGTCAGAATAACACTTGGGGATAATCCGAACTTGTAAAATTTTCTCCCTTTAATCCAAAAAAAACAAGCTCCAATACTCCAAATTCCCATCTAACCATAAAGAAATCAGCACCAATCCGTTGAAAAAAGGACCACATTTCCTGGATACTACCACAATTCTATAACCCGCATCAACAAAGTCCCAACGGATCCAATGAAGTGCCAAAATCAGTGACCCCAATCCACACCCATGCAGAATTAACATTCCAATACACCAAAACTCCACTATAAAGGGATCAGCACCAATCCAATGAAGTAAGCACCAAATTCCTGGATACTACCACATTGCAAACACCAGCATTAACACAGTCCCAACTGATCCAAAAAGGAACCGAAATCATTGACCCTAAACCACACTTGGTTAGAACAAATGCAGTATCGATTGCAAGGAATTCTTCATCAAAAAACCAAAGACCAAATTCCAACAAAGATTCAACCAACGGGCGTCCACCCGGCAGATGAGCCGACCACCCAAAATAAAAACACACCCTCACACACTTTTTTTTAAAAAAAAAAAAACGTGTTAAGGTAAGCTTTTATAGTGACCGGCCCCACCGCACTCGCGGCCCCATAACCTTAAAACCCCTTGCGGGATTTTGGGAGGCACAGTACCACTTGGTGCTTCGCGGGATCGAACCTCAGGGGGGAGGCACACTTCCGTGTGTTTAACCACCATGCCAATTTCGCTTGCAAAAACGTATTAAGGGTAAGCTTTTATAGTGATCGGCCCCACCGCACTCGCAGCCCCATAACCTTAAAACCCCTTTGCGGGATTTTTTGGGAGGCAATAATACCACTTGGTGCTTCCGCGGGGATCGAACCTGGGTGGGGGAGGCACACTTCCGTGTGTTTAACTACCATGTCTATGATTTAATTTCAAATCAGAAAAACACTTGGAGATAAATCATAGGTTGTATACTTTTTTTCTTTTTAATGTAATTTACTTACCAAAAAAAAATCCATGCATGTGTAAGTACAAATCAATTCAGACGGTGAAATTGCGAATGACTCATTAAATCAGTGATAGTTTCTTTGATGGTACCTGCTACTCAGATAACCGTAGCAATTCTAGAGCTAATACGTGCAACAAACCCTAACTTTTGGAAGGGATGCATTCATTAGATAAAAGGTCGACGCGGGTTTAACCTGTTACTCCAATAATTCGTGATAACTCAATGGATCGCATAGCTTTGACGCTCGTGATGATCATTCAAATTTCTGCCCTATCAACGTTTGATGGTAGGATAGTTGCCTACCATAGTGGTGATGGGTGATGGAGAATTAGGGTTCGATTCCAGGAGGGAGCTCGAGAAATGGTCACCATATCCAAGGAAGGTAGCAAAGAACACAAATTACCCAATTTTAGCACTAAAGGTAGTGATAATAAATAACAATACTAGGCTCGTTGAGTCTTGTAATTAGAATAAGTATAATCTAAATCCCTTAACGAGGATCCATTGAGGGCAAGTCTCCGTGCCAAGAAATTGGGTAATTCTAGCTCCAATAGTGTATATTTAAATTGTTCTAGTTAACAATCTCGCAGTTGGACCTTGGGATGGGGTGATCGGTCTGCTTTCGATGAGCGCCAATCATCTCGTCACTTCTGTTGGCGATTAGCTCCTTGTCTTAATTGCCGGGTCATCCTTTGAACGCTATTACTTTAAAAAAATTAGAGTGCTTCAAGTAGGCCTAAGCTCTGGATACATTAGTATGGGATAACATCATAGGATTTCAGTCGTATTGTGTCAACCTTCAAGATCGGAGTAAAGATTAAGAGGGTCAGTCGAGAGCATTCACATTTCATAGTCAGGGGTGAAATTCTTGGATTTATGAAAGACGAATAATTGTTAAGCATTTGCCAAGGATGTTGTCATTAATCAAGAATGAAAGTTGGCTGCTCGAAGACGATCAGATACCGTCCTAGTCTCAGCCACAAATGATGTTGACTAGGGATGTTACTTTTAGGACGCTGCCAGCGCCTTATAAGAAATCAAAGTTTTTAAATTTTGGGGGATGTATAGTCGCAAGGCTGAAACATAAAGGAATTGACGGAAGGGCACAACCTGGAGTGGAGCCTAGGGCTTAATTTGACTCAACACAGGAAAACTTACCAAGTCCAAACATAGTAAGGATTGACAGAATGAGAGCTCTTTCTTGATTCTATGGGTGGTGGTGCATGGCCGTTCTTAGTTGGTGGAGTGATTTGTCTTGTTAATTTTGTTAACGAATGAGACTATAGCCTGCTAACTAGCTATGTGGGGCTATCCCTCCACAACTATCTTCTTAGAGGGATTGTAGCCTTCTAGGCCACAGAAGTTTGAGGCAATAATAGGTCTGTGATGCCCTTAGATGTTCTGGACTACATGTGCGCTACACATATATATATTCAACGAGTCTATAGCCTTGGCCAACAAACCCAGGTAATCTTTGAAATTTCATCGTGATGAGGATAGATCATTGCAATTGTTTGTCTTCAATAAGGAATTCCTAATAAGCGCGAGTCATCAGCTCGCGTTGACTACGTCCCTACCCTTTGCACACACCGCCCATCGCTCCTACCAATTGAATGGTTCGGTGAAGTGATCGAATTGTGGTGACGTGGGCGATTCCCTGTCGATGACGTTGCGAGAAGCCCACTGAGCCTTATCATTTAGAGGAAAGAGATGTTTTTTTTTTTTTGGGTAAGTAGAGGAAAGAGATGTTGTGACAAGGTTTCTGTAGGTGAACATGCGGAAGGATGATTGTCAAAAATCGCTAAGCAGAGTGACCCGTGGACATGTTAAAATAAATCGTCGGGGGTGTAGTGCCTAATGTGACGCAATGCCCTTGACTGCCGACTGAGCTTGGGCCTTATAGTTTGCTCCAGGAGTGGTAATGGGCATGCCAGATTAGGCTTGGCACAAGAACGAACCCCAGTGCGGATTGCACCATGGAACAGTAACATAGCGTGCGTTGCCTTGCCACTGGATGCCTGGTGAGTGAGGTGGTGACCTATTGTATCTGAATGACTCTCAGCAATAGATATATTGGCTCTCACATCGATGAAGAGTGTAGCAAAATGTGATACTTGGTGCGAATTACAGAATCCCGTGAACCATTGAGTTTTTGGATGTAAGTTGCGCCCGAAGCCTCTAGGCTAAGGGCACGTCGGCTTGAGCATCACGCATAGCGTCGCCCCCAACCTATCCATTGTGTCTTTGCATGCTAGGTTGGGGTGGAGAGTGGCCTCTTGTGTGTTGTTGTGTAGTTGGCCTAAAATCAAAGCTTGACGACTATGCCATGATGTTTGGTGGTCCACAAGGTGAAGGCAATGGTTGTATCGATACTTACCAACAAAAAAAAAAAAGGCAATGGTTGCATCGCGTCGCGCTCAACACGTCACTTGTAAAGCTTGCATGACCCAGCCATGTCGTCCGTATGGCACCAACGTAGCAACCCTAGGTCAGGTGGGGCAACCCAATGAGTTTAAGCGTATCAATAAGCTGAGAAAAAGGATTTTTTTTGGTAAGTAATTGCATTAAAATTAAAAGAAATTTACAAATCTTTGTATTTTTTTTTTTTGGTAAGTAAGTGATTTGGATTAATGGGAGAAAAGAATTACAAATAGGATTTATCACCAAGTGTTATTCCGACTTGGGATAAACCTAAAAGCTAGGGCATGCCCGAGTATTTTGATACAATAGATGAAACCTACTAAAAGACAAAAAAATGCAGAATTCATACAATACTAAGAAACCACACAAGATGGATCTTAAACAAGGAGCATGCCAATCCATGGCAAAAAAAAATTTTAATGATAGCAACAAAATGTAGCCAGCATTTATCGCCCACGATTTTTAGCAATATCACCTAATGCCCAACATCTAACAAATGATGCGAGCGCCAGAGAAGAACAATCGCACCCGAAGGGGAGACAATCATCCGATCAGATCTTCGCCCGTCTTGAGATCCCGCCATTCAGCCTCGAATCCAGAGCGGTACAGCATCCCCAAACCGACCACCGGGAGCGAAACTCGGAGGGAAAGACATCGAGGCGGCAGCGAAGACAATCGAGAGCGCCGAAACTTTCGCGAATCTCACAAGCCAACCAAACCGGTGGGGCCAGCCAGAAGCCCGGCCAGGAGCGACACCAACCAGCCAGAGACGCAAAGCCCTAGGGCAAAACAGCGAAGAGAAGAGGGCCTCGCGACGGGATAAAAGGAAGAGGAGGAGAGACGGGAGACGGCCAGGCTAAGCACCAAGAGACCGGCCGAGACCGGCTCAGTCGCCGCCCGGCCAGGTGAGAGGCGTCGCTGAAGGCGCGACCAATATCGAGTTCACATTTTGAACTCGAGGGATGAAGACGAAGAGAGAAGCTAAGCGGGAGCTTCTCTCTCAGGCTGCCTCAATACAAATTGTTCCGCCAAATGTTCCGCCAACTTGAAATTAGAGCAAAGATGAAGGGAAGTACCCCAAAACACATTGAAAAGGTCCAGATCTAAGACCACGATCCTGGACATGACAAGTTAAAGAAGACACAACCGAAAATAAATCCGATCAACAATATCATGCCAAACCGGCAAGACGGCAATCGAGCCAAATCAGCATGCCAACCCCTCAATTCCAATCGGCAGTTGAAATCGGCAATTTACCCTCAATTCCAACTCAACATTTTAAACGCAAGTCGAAATCGGCAATTGACACGCTAGTCCAAATCGGCAATTGAAATCGGCAATTTACCCTTAATTCCAAATTGGCATTGTCGAAATTGGCTTTAACCCTCAATTCCAAACCGGCAATTTACCCTCAATTCCAAATTGGCAATTGAAATCAGCAATTGAAATCGGCAAATTACGCTCAATTCCAAATCTGCATTTTAAACTCCAGTTGAAATCGGCAAATTACCCTCACTCCAAATCGGCATTTGAATCGGCATTTTACCCTCAATTCCAAATCGGCATTTTAAACACAAGTCTAAATCGGCGGGCAATTTACCCTCAATTCCAAATCCAATCAAAGACGATCGATGCAGGACCCAAGCTGTAATCCTGGTACCAAACTGCACAACAGCCACACCACCAATCAAATCTTCCACAAACCAAAACGGCAAAAGCACCCAATTACAGAAT
>BSYO01000007.1:14728421-14784985 GCA_033239525.1 Nepenthes gracilis
ATTAATATTTAGGTTATTTAACTATGATAATATTTAAGTCACCTTACAATATTTTCTATAACTTGACAAAATATTATATGTTATTAATTTAATTAAAGAATTACAAAACTATATTACGTTAATTTAAAGGATATTATTATTAAAATAATTAACTATATAGATGAGACCATAAAAAATTATATATTATAACTTAAATTTAAATAATTAATTTTATAATGATAAAATTAAGTTTGAATTTGACTCAATAATTTATCAAATTTTGCCCAAATAAGTTGAATTTAAGTTTCTAACAAATCAATACAGTTAATGATTAAATATTAAATGCACATAATGTACTTATAAAATTTGTAGATATATAAAATTTTAAATAATTAATTATAACTAAAAATCATATTTAGTATAAAATTTGCTATTATAATGTACTTAAATTTTTTATAATTTTTAATAATTTTAAAATAAGCTATAATAAAATAAGTTTGATTTATTCTAAATTAATATATTTATTATATAATTTATTAATTAATATTTTTTATTAAAATGATTAAAAATTTATAAATAATTATTAATATTTATTAATTTAATAAAATATTTATATTTTTATGCGTCCTAGAATCAAATTTCGAACGGATTTGGATTACATCGATAATTGAGTCCGACTCCGTCCACCGAGTCTAAGTCCTGCACACCCCTAAGACAAATGAATGGTTCGATGCCGAAGGGATATTATTCCACCAAAATACTCCGCCAAATCAATAAAATAACTTTTCAATAACCAAGAAGGTAAAAGAATGGGTGTAATGAAAGTGAGAAGCAGAGAGTATTTATGGGGATGATTTGGCTCTCGCTGGGAGAGGATTATGTCGCTCGTGAGGAACATTGATTCCTATGTCTAGGTTTCCGAGAACCGTAGCGACGGGAAATAAGAGAGTGTGGGCGTCCTAAAAGCATGAGAGCTTGAGAAGACGCTGTGTAATCAGAAAGGGAATCTGAAAGAGGGATGTGAATGTCGAGTAACTCGCATTGAAAGTATGAGAGCGCATTTCTTTTCTGGGAGGCCGTGCCGGAGTGATGACTCCATGGCCTTCTTATAGTCTGAGAGGCTGAGAATCCTTTGATAGGAAGGAGTGGGATCTCGTGGCTTTTGTTGAACAGCTTCCATTCTCGACATTGGCATTAATGGCGAATTCGCTTTCTTTAGAGGTTCTCCTTCCTTCCGTACTGCAACCGCTAGGGTTTTATAGTAGATGAAGAGAATCCTGGCGATTTCCTCAAAGCTGAGCTACCGACCTAATGGTGACCATTGCATGGAGGTCAGCTTCTGGAAGAGTGCACATTTCTAAATTAGAGAAGAAAGTTCACGCAGCCAAACTAGGCCTCGCCTATGTAAGGCTTATTTCGGCGCGGTGTGCATACACACATCGGGTCAATGTAAATATTTTTCGCCCCTCGATGCTAGCCGCTCCCTGTTAGTTTCATTGGCCTTTTCGTCTGGGCCAACGGCTCACGCGACCGTCCAAGCCAATACGTGGCCCTTCGTGGATTTGGGATATTTCTCCTTCCTTGGACAGTCCACTATGGAGTACCCATCACTAGCCCCCATGTTGGTGGTCTGACTTCTGACCTCCAGCATGTCCACGATAGGCCACATGGCTTGGAGTTCGCTAAGGTCCATTGACCTGCTCGTTTCACCGTCCAGGCCCAAAACCCGAACATCATGCCATAGGAGAGGTGGACCAATTTGGTCGACTACCTCGCTAAAATTCGAACCTCTAAAGGAATTGTCGCTTAGATTCACACCGTCAAGGTTAAGGTTCTGAGGACTTGTCAAGGAATTATTTGATCAATTCGCCTGACCATCAAGGTCAAGGTCCGAGAACTCAATAAAGGAATTATTAACCGATTCGCTGACTATCAAGGCGCGATCCAAGAAATCCGGGGAGGAGTGATGCACCATCATTAGTTATTTTGTTCAGATGAAAAGGTGGCCACTTGTTTGCACACGGTGAATTAGAGATCCTGGTAATTAATGCCCCAAGGGATCTGGTTCGTCAATGCCCGTTCAGGGGCGCCACGTGGCAATAATGATGGTGCTTGTTTACAAGATGGTTACTTTGGCTGGCGTTTGTGCTGCCTTCAAGTTGCCCTTTCATCTCCTTTTTTGAATTTTTTACGCCTTCATTCATCTTTGAGTGAGCATTCTTTTCTAAAGTGTTGCATTGTTTCCTTCCTTACACCCATACTCATGGCTCCTATTGTACAGATAACTTCAGCCCTCACAGAGACTGACCTGAAGGAGTTGTACGTTGAGTACAATGTTCCTAAAGCGATCGTTTTTCGCATTCCTGACAAGGAAGATAGGGCATGCTTGCCGCCTGAAGGTTGTATCACCATTTATGAGGCCCATTTGAGGAGTCGGCTACACCTTCCCATTCCTGATGAGTTACGGGAGATTTTGATTGCCCTCAAAGTCCCCGTCGCACAGCTTCACGCCAACGCTGTGCGGTATCTGTGTATGTTCTGTATTTTCCTTCGTCATCATTCGAGGAGGTTGACGGTGGAGATGGTGAGGGTCCTGTTCATGGTCAACCAGGGAGCGGAGTGGATTTCTTTGGCCCCACAGGGCGGTCTCTAAGTTAGCACCGCCATTTACGACTCCTTGAAGAACTGGAAGAACATGTTCTTTTTTGTTTACATGGACGGGTCCTAACCGTTGGCCAGGGAGTGGGGCAAGGTTCCTAAGGTTTACACTGAGACGAAGACGGAGTCCCTAGAGTGGCTCTTCGAACTGGTAAAGAAACACCACTTAGATTTTCGGAGAGACCACCTGGTCTCTCGGGCGATGAGGCCAGGAATGCCAAGTGGGGCCCCCCGTCACCAGAACAGAAGTTGATGCAGGCCGCCAAGAGAAGGAGAATTGGGGCTTTGTAATCAGGGAGTCAATCGGCGGTGGTTCTCTCGCTAGTCCAACAATGGCGGTGGCAGTAGTAAGGCTGTCCTCGTCCTCCTCCACTGATCCCGAGAATGTGCTAATTGGCCAGCTGGCCGGAATGGAGGATAGCTCAGGCATATACGGCGTAGGTTCCGCCATCGAGATTTTTAGAGAGGGGTTGTATCCTCCCCTAGTTGTGTTGTTCTTGCTCTCCGGCAGTCGGAGCCCTTGACGTGGTTGGAACCATCCCTGGAGGACGTCATCGAGTGTGTCGCTGATCCGTCGGAGGAGATATCTGCCGGGGAACCTAGGGGGTGCTTATTGAGCCTCCTGTTGGCCTAGTTGTCCCGACATCTGACGAGCCAGCTCCTTAGGAGATTCTAGGGGAGCCAAGAGTGTCAGTGGTTGGAAAACCTCAATCGGCAATTGAGGTCACAGTAGAGATCGCGGGGGAGGCCGTTACTGAGGAACTTGTACAAACCCGAGGAGAAAGGCTAGAGGAGCCTGATGTTGGGGGGCCGTCGGAGATGGACGACCTTGTGGCGGAGCTGTTGGAGGAGTCTACGGCGAAAGCCACTGCTAGGTCTGCTCAAGAGGGTTCCATTTTCGACCCTCCACTATTAGAGCCAAGATCTCGTGCTAGGCCAGTGCTTTCATTGTGCCGGATTTGGCAGGTGAACTTTTTGTTGCATGCCTTTCCTCTTGGTTTAATCACCGCTAATACTTATTGTTTTTACAGAAAGAAAAAGTCCCCACTGCTGTCGTTAAAGCAATTGGCCAGTGAGACCTGGCGATCGCTGACAGAGACAAGCTGATTGCTTGGCTCAACGAGGAGCTAGAAGCGAAGAAGACTAAGCACCGAGATGATGTGGTCGCAAGGATAAGTGCTGGCCAACCTAGAGGCTGAGGTCACCCAGCTTAGAGAGAAGAATTCTAGCCTTAAAGATGCCGTGCTGGGTCTAGTTGGGGAGAACGACAAACTTAAGGAAGAGAATGCTTGCCTAAAGGAAGAGGCTAACCGGACCACGCGGCGCCTTGATCAGTTTGCAAGGCAAATGGCCACTCTGGCGAATCAGCAGTCAAACACATCCGTCCCCACAAGGTTGAGAACATGCTGTTGGCACGGCTATGGGAAGGGATCAATATCAGTCGGTGTATTACCCAACTGATTGATCCTAATTTTCAAGTCGAATTTCTCAATTTAGAGAACCATTCTGCTCAACATCGTGAGTGCCTTGCGGGGGAGCCCTGAACCAGTAGTAGCCCACCAGTGCCTCCTTCTAGGAACTAGGCCCTTTCTTAGTTTTTATAATCCTGATTTTTGTAAGTGATGTATTGGCGAGGGAATGTTATTAATAAAATGGTTGTGTCTTTATTGCAATTGCCACTTTACCATTGTTGTGTTTTCCGATCAACTCTGAGCGCATAAGAGGGCCGTTTGCCTAACTTGAGGCATTGTTGGCTTTTGAAGGCCTTGAGCCTTTGAGTCGATGTCAAAATTGGCCGGGCCATCACGCCAAGCCCGGCTTGTACTTGTTCGAGAGTAAAGGCTTGGTGGTGCTGCCTAAGTGTGTACTAGGGTGGCAGCATGTTAGGGTGGGCTACCCCGCTTATATCGACCATTGTCAACTGATCATGCTATCTCCTCGTGTGGGAGGTCGTCACGCATGCCGTCTAAGCCCCCTAAGATTTTGGCTCCAAACGGGCCACTTGGATGGCTAAGATTTTACCCGACCATTAGTAGGCTTCATGGATGATCAGGGTTTAAGTACAACTGCTTATGAGTCGCCTGGATAACCAGGGTTTACCCGACCATTAGTAGACCGCCTGGATGACTAGGGTTTAAATACGACTGCTCATAGGCCGCCTGGATAACCAGGGTTTAGTAACGAGCTAGTGAAGACCCGCCCGACTTAGGGGCTTCGGTCGTTTTAATCATGCAAATAACCACACAAACATGCATACACACATAACATAAAGGTAACACAATATTCATGAAAAGAAATATTTATTTTATTAACTGGATGGTTTACATTTGCGTGAACACATATGGATGACTTATTTGGACCCTTATTGGAAGTAGCGCTTGAAGTGGGTCACGTTCCACGTCCATGGAACTAACTTGCCGTCTTAAGTTCGGAGCTTGTATACTCTGTTCTGAAGGATGGCGGAGACTAAGAAAGGTCCTTCCCAATTAGGGAAGAGCTTGTTTCTGTTGGCGGCCTTGCCGGTTGCTTCGATGCTCCGCAAGACCAAATCCTCAACATCGAACTAGCGTGCCTTTACTTTCTTGTTGTAATAACGCGCGGTCCGTCGTTGGTAGGCTGCGGTTTGTATTCTGGTGACGTTGCGAGCTTCTTCCAACCAGTCTAAATGTTTCCTAATTTTCTGGAGTCGCCTTGTTGGGTCGGGTCTCACCCAAAGACTTCCGTACGATCTCAACCAAATCATCATGTAGTAGAGACTAAAAGGTGTCTCACGAGTTGGCTCCTTTAAGGTCATCCGATAAGACCAAATGACAGAGGGCAGCTCGTCCACCCAAGAGCTCCCGACATCCTCCAGCTTGGTCTTGAGGCTGTGGAGTAGCATGTGGTTCGTGACCTCCACCTATCCGTTTGCTTACAGTTATCATACCGAAGTGTTGACTAGTCTGATATCCAGGCTGGTGCAATACTTGGTGAAGTGCTTTTCCGAGAACTGGGTTCCGTTGTCAGTGATGATGGCCTTGGGAACACCAAATCTGTTGACTATATTCTGACGGACAAATTCAAGACCGTTGTGCTCTATGATTTTGGCCAGCGGGATGGCTTCAACCCACTTTGAATTTTTTTTTTTTTTGGTAAGTAAGTGTGTATTTTGGATTAATGGGAGAAAAATTTATAAAAATTATATAACTCCACCTATCCGTAGTCGATGCTTGCGATAATCAATTTCCTTTGCCCCGTTGCAAGAGAAAATGGGCCGAGAATATCTAACCCCCACAGTGTGAATGGCCATGGAGCCTAGAGGGATTTCAGCTCGACAGGCGGCTGGTGGTGAAGATTGTCGTGAAACTGGCAATTTTCACACCTCCTTACGAACTCGAGCGCATCCTTTTTTTTATCGTTGGCTAGTAGTAACCTTGGCGCATGATTTTGAATGTCAAATTTTTGCCGCCAATATACAATCTGCATATCCCGAGGTGGACTTCTCCTAGGGCGTAGTCGGCCTCCTCAAAAGTGAGGCACCAGAGGAACGAGGTCGAGTAGCCACGGCGATATAGTTGTCCATCGATCACGGAGAATTTCTCGCATGTCCTTCGAGTACTACTATGGACTTTTGGCCGCCGCTGCCTTGACAAGTTGGTCAACCTTCCAGTTATCAATCCTGGGGACATGAATAAGAGCCACCTTATCAAATCTGCTGCTGATCTCCTTTGCCTTGGTCAAGTACTTAGCCAAAATGGGCATCAAGCCAAATTCCTTTAACCCGGCTTCATTTCAAGGCCGCCTTGTCGGCATTCCTTAGCCAATCAATGTTTCGATTTGTATTCTCGACATTATTTGTCGCCGAGAAGTGAGTGAAGATATTTCACCCAAACCCGTCTAGAGTTTTGTGCTTCAAGTCCTTTGAGGACCCATTCTCGATTTTTCGAGCGCTATCCATGTTTCCTTAGAATTGGGGTCGTGGTTTAGACGAGCAAAGAATTAGAGCCTCGTCTTTAATGGTGTCCCAAAATTCGATGTCAAATTCTCCAAATTCGATGGTCCACTTTACCAGCCGTCCGAAAACGTCAGGTTTTTGTTGATTGTTCTTCAGAGGCTGGTCGGTGAGAACAATCACGTGATGGGCGTAGAAATAAGGTCTAAACTTTCAGGCGGAGAAAACAACCATCAAAGCCAGCTTTTCTGCATGCGGGTAGCGCATCTTCGGGCTGATCAATGTCTTGCTCACGGGTAGACCAACACCGGGCGTCGGTCTTGGTACGATGACGGAGGCGAGGGTGACATCCGACACCGCTAAAAGGTAAAGTTCCTCTCTTGTCCTCGGGGTGACGTCAACAATGGCAAAGCAGCGATATTGCTTAATTAAGTGAAAGGTTGTTTGGCACTTTGGCGCCCACTCAAACCCGTTCATCCCCCTTAATGCCTTTGGTACTTGTCCCAATTTTGCCAAAAATGTTTGACAAGGCCGTCATCGTAGTTAGCCATTGGACGTCCTTGATGGTTCGCGGTGGCGACATGTGAGCGAGAGCCTTAATCTTCTCCGGATTTGTCTCGATCCCTCTCTGGGAGACAACGAAACCCAGGAACTTGCAAGAGGAGACTCTGAAGACACACTTTGCGGGATTCAGCCTCATTTAGTGCGTGCGAAGTACCTCGAAAGATTTGGCCAGATCATGGATATGGCTAATGGTGTCTCTGCTCTTGACGAGCATATCGTCGATATATACCTTCATATTGCGACCGATTTGCCTTTCGAATATCTTATTCATAAGCTGTTGGTAAGTGGCGCCTGCGTTCTTCAAACCAAAAGTGATGACCTTATAATAATAGGCGCCTTGGTCCGTTATGAACGAGGTGTGCTCCTCGTCCTCTGGGTCCATCCAGATTTGGTTGTAACCAGAGTACGCGTCCATGAAACTCAACAGCTCGTATCCAGCCGTTGAGTGCACCAGTAGGTCGATTCATGGTAAGGGGAAGCTATCTTTAGGGCAAGTTTTATTAACGTCAGTGAAGTCAATGCACATTCGCCATTTTTTGTTACTTTTCTTTATCAGGACGACGTTAGAAAGCCATCCGGGTATTAGACTTCCATGATGAAGCCGGCGTCCAACAGTTTTTCTACTTCTTCCCAATGGCGATTAACTTTTCCATGGGGTGGTTCCTTCACCTCACTTTTCCATGGAGTGGTTCCTTCTTATACACGATGGGCTTACATTAGGATCGAGGCCCAACTTGTGGACCATTACTTTGGCCGGAATCACAGGCATGTTTGCGGGGGTCCATGCGAAGATGTCAACGTTTGCCTTAAAAATGTGATCAACTCATCGCAATCTCAAACACATCTCTCCGGATCTTTCGATTTAGTGGGATCAAGTTCAATCTCTTCAAGATCAACTTGTTTGTAAGGTTGCCTCGTTGGAAGGTCGAGTTCTCCGCCGATCTGGCGTTGTTGTTTCAGGGCGAGGGACATATAACATGTCCCACTTTAGTGACCAGTTGTCTAGCACTCGCCTATACTCTAGCTATTGAAAATTTTATCTTGAGATGCGGTATTGAAGTGACGGCTCACACGTAGGCATGGGTGGCCTAGTAGCGTTGTAAGGATAGTAGGACAACGCTAAGAAAACAGCCTTCATTCAAAGCGTACCCTAAGTAACTTCTAGCTAAATTTCACTTGAACGGGCACTGGTTCGTTGTCCGGGCCATATAATGGGCCTTCAGCAGGCCTTAATTGACTCTTTTTTAAACCAAGTTTGAAAAATGCATTCAGGTAAAGCAAATCGCGTGAACTTCCATTATCGATGAACACTCGTTTCAATCGAGGTCTACCGGAAACGGATACAACGGGGATTTGCATGGGAGAAACTACACGCCGAAATCATTTACTAAAACTAATGACGTTGTTCTCGATGTGCTACTTCTTCTTCCCGATACTCTCCTCAGTCCGCGTTCGCGTCTTAGCCGAGGCCAGAATGTAATCATGTTGGCTCACTCCCGGCTGGCCCGATTCATTGGTGGAGACACAACCTCTATCGATGAAGCTCACCGGGATCCTTGATGAACCTAGTGAGACGGCCTCTGCGTATCATCTCTTCTATTTCCCTCTAGAGTGTCTTGCAGTTCTCAGTGGAGCGTCAGGGAGATCAATGGAAATCACAGTACTTGGCTAGATTTCCTTCCTTCACTTTCTTAAGTGGCTTGGGCCACTTGAGGAACTTCTCACCCCGAATCTGCGTTGGACGTTTGAACGTGTCCGCGGGCGTTAGGTGACGGCCTGCCCTTACACTCAGAGGGTCCTATGGTCCTGGTGCTTAGTTGGGGTGTTCGCCGTCATCAGACTTCCTCTTTCCTTGAGGAAAGTACATTACGGTCCGCTCGGGATGTTTAGCCTCATTACCTGCTCCGTGGCTGCGTAGGCCCTGGTGATAGACTCTGCCTCCCAGAAGGTCTATGGATTCTTATACGCCAGGTGCCTGAAGAAGTCTTCATGCGTCAGTGTTGAGATAAAACTGCCTAGTTTCATCTCCTCCATGAGTAGGGGATCCACCTAGCTTCTGCCACGAATCGATCCAAGAATTTCCATGTATTTTTCCCATGCTTTTGCTTGATGTGCGATAGATGCCAAGGCTGCTTTTCCTCCTTGCAGCTGGAGGCGTACTGTGATAAGAAGAGATATGTAAGCTCCTAAAAACTTCAGATTGAATCCGAGGGAAGATGATGGAACCAAATGCGTGCGTCTCCTTTTAAGGTGAGCGGGAAGCAACGGCACGTGGCTTAGTCCTCAAGACCCGGATGTGCCAAGTTGGCGAGATGATCAACGGGCTCAGTACTCCCATCATATGAGTCAAGAGCTGGCATTTTAAATTTTATCGACATGGGACGATTTAAGATCTTCCCTGCGAAAGGAGATCTGTCAATATTGTCAGGCGCTCATTGTCAAGACATTAGATCCGCTTCCCGACATTTGTTTTGGAGTTGAGATACGTCCTCAACTCCGTTCTTTATCTAGCTTGTCCAGTAGCCGGGTGGCTGCTGTCCCCAGTAGATCTAACGGCCAGGGAGGCTCCCTCCTGAGCTGGGGCCTAAATTCTACGCAAGAGTATTTGGGATTCCTTCATTTCGGACTTTCCTCCAGGGTCGCGCTGATTCACTGCCCCTCACGCCTCAGACAGCTTTGAGCATATGAGGACACCGGTGCTCAAATGTTGGTTGGCCTTTCGGACCTTCTGGCCGGTCCTTTCTTTCTCTGGCCTCCTCATCTGGATACCAGTGCAGGGGCCGCTGTCGGTGGAGCCTCCTGCTGTTCTTGCTCCTGGCGGGAGCAGGGTATTTGAAGTATCTTATTGGTGTTTAGAATATGCTCTGCCAGGTTTTGAAAGAAAGGTGCTGGAGTCCCGTTGGCCACCCCATTGCCATGACACCAGTGACGTGGTCCTGGTCAGGCGAGGCCACATCTGTGGTTGGCTCGCTTGCTTGAGCCCTCGTGTTTACCATTTCGATTGAGGGTATTGGTTGAAAAAGGTTTTTGGAAAATGTAGCTGACTTTTTGTAAGCGTTTCCAACAGACGGTGTGTAACATCCTGAAATATTTTTATCTGATTAAATTGAAATTACTTATTATTTTCGGTAATTTTGGATAATTCGGGTATGATAAAAGAATTAATTAAATATTATAAATTTTTAAAAAATATTTGAAATTGTTAGGCCGATGTCCGGAGTGTACCCATTCGATCGTTCGGATGTGGAATTAAATTTTGGGATTAAAAGAAGACGTAATAATAA
Source organism: Nepenthes gracilis (assembly GCA_033239525.1). NCBI lineage: Eukaryota > Viridiplantae > Streptophyta > Magnoliopsida > Caryophyllales > Nepenthaceae > Nepenthes > Nepenthes gracilis. The sequence goes on from BSYO01000007.1 coordinate 14,738,838, forward strand.
TAATAATAATAATAATAATAATAATAATAATAATAATAATAATAATAATAATAATAATAATAATAATAATAATAATAATAATAATAATGAAAACAGGAAGTAGGAAGGAAAAAAAGGAGAAAACATAAGCAAATGGGAGAGAGAAGGGGCAGCGTTCAAGGCGAGGTTTCTTTGGCGTCGACGGCAGCCGGCAACGGCCGTGCATGGCGGTGGCCGGCTGGGCGTCGTAGTGGAGCAGCGGCAGCGGCCTCTGAAGCTCAGCGAGAGGAGGAGCCTCGTGAAGGAGAAGAGGAGAAAATGGAGGTCTTCGGGTTCGATTCCGAGCTCGAACTAGTTGGAGAAAATGTAGAGCACATCGAGGCAAGTATTTTTATACTCACTATTTGCTCTCTTGTGATTTTTATTCGTTCTCCATCGGGTATTATCGTTCTGATGCCCTCCCAAAATGTGAAAAACGCATAGCCCATGATTTATATTCAATAAATATATAGTTCTTTGTCCAATTTGTTGTCCGAACGTTTTAATTTGGTATCGCAAACCCTAACCCCACGTTAGATTCCAGGATTCCCATTTTTCACCTTATATTATGTTAAATTGACCTCAAAATATGAATCACCACGTCCTAAGTGTGTATATAAGTCAGCCGCGTGATCAATCTCGCACGTTTCGACTCGTTCGTGGGTCCAAACCCTCCAAAAGGCAATGTTACTGTTCACCCGAGACAAAAAGGGGAATTTGCATGTTTCTACCTTCATAATATGTTAAAGTGACTTCAAAATATGAATCCCTGCATCCCAATTTATGTATATATCTACCGGATGTCCGATTCTGCAAGATTCGACCCGTTCGCTGCATCCGGGAGCTCTTAAAGTCCCTTGTTACTGATCATCTGAGTTGAATGGTGAAAATTGCATGATTCCACACGTTTAATGCTTAAGAAATTTGTATCTAATTGATCATGTTAAATTGTAAGCCCTGAAAATGTGCAAGTGTGCACCGGAAGTAAGGGAATGCGTCCCGAAGGTTTCTAGGGTGGTATTTGATCACCGAATATAAGTAAATTCAAACTCTTTTGTGAGCTTGAATTGAATGGCTAAAAAGGTTTAAGTTCCAAAGAAAGGAAGGAATCGAGCAAGTAAATGGATGGGGAATCCACCAAAATACGATATGATGGATTTGATCTCCTATATAGAGATATGTGTGGATTTGGTCTCCCGGATGGAGATAAGGATGGGAATGTGATTTTCTGATTGGAAAATGTGATGTGCTTGTGGTGGATCTTCCTTCAAGGAATGATTAATCCTGAAACTAGGACCATGGTTCATAGAGGTAGTATTCTCTGGTTTGCCATGTCCATCACGGTGTGAACCCAAGGAATACTTGGCCACGTATTCTGGCCGCTCGTGGAAGCGGGTGATATTCGTGGTACACTTTAGGATACTATTGTGGAAGAATGAGAATTGCCCTAGTCCCCGGTGGATATAGGGTGAGCTGAGATGGCCGAGTGCTGCAGGCCTAAAATGTAACCGATGGTCGAGTGCTGCAGACCTAAAATATAGCCAGCTTTAGAATGTGTGGCAGACATATTCCTTTCCTCATTCTCTCACATTGTTGGCTAGTACGGCCTACTAGCCCGGGTCCGTAAAGATTAATAAAAGTCATGAATATGAATGGACGTAACCAGAACGAACATGCGAACCGATGATCCCCAGTTGTCACCTCTTCTTGCATGCTTCCTTTTATTCAAGTTATATGTTTTCCTACCCAATTACTATTTTTCCTATTATTTGCTGTAGTTAGTGATGTATGATTACATTTGCTGAGGCTGTCGCTTACTCTTGCTGTTTCTCCTTCCAGATGAGAACATTAAGCCGGCGCCCGATTGTTTAGAGTAAGAAGAGAGATTTACATGAGGGGATTAGCTGGATGTCGAAGGCTTGAAGTTTTGGACACATTGTTGTAATAGAATGTAAATAGTCTTGTTGGATTAATGTGGTTGTTGTTATTTTATGGTTATTGTTATGCTTCCGCAGGTTTCTGGGTTTAGCTATGCTTTCGCATTTATGTTGATGTTTTGGATTTTGTTTAATCCTAAATGGCATCTCTTTAGACCAAACATGGTAGATAGGAGTACTGTGTTGGACCATGGATGGTATGGCGATTGTGATCCTATGTATTATGTTGTAGGCCAAAATATTGATTATTGGATAATTGTGTGCTTGTACAGGCTATTTTAAGTAGGTTATATTTTTGGTTTTTCGTCCAATTATAGAGAAAACTCTATCGAAATTTCTGTAGAATCCATGATGATAAATTATGGGCATAAGGTTATATTACCATTAACGGAGGTTATTTAAGGAGAATAACCCGATCCGTCAGACGGCGCAAATGATGCGTCCTAGAACCAAATTTCGAAAGGGTTTGGGTTATGTCGATCATTGAATCCGACTCCGTCCACCGAAAGGTCTTGTGCCGGTGGGATATTGTCTCTCCGAAAATACTCCGACGCTCAAGTCAGTAAAATAACCTTCCAATAATCGAGAAAGTAAAAGAATGGGTATAATGAAGGTGAGAAGCAGAGAGTGTTTATAGGGATGATTTGGCTCTTGCTGGAAGAGGATTATGCCGCTCGTGAGTAGAATTGATTCCTATCTCTGGGTTTTCGAGAACCGTAGCGACGGGAAGCAAGAGAGTGTGGGCGTCCTAAAAACATGAGAGTTTGAGAAGGCATTAGGCGAACTCTAAAGGAATCTTTTGGACAAAAGGGATGTGAATGTCAGAGCAACTCGTATGAGTATGAGAGTGTTTGCTTTCTTTCAGAGGTCTTGCCTAGAGTATTGACTCCATGGCCTTCTTATAGTCGAGTGGCTAAGAATCCTTTCTTAGGAAGGAGTGCGGGATCTTAGGGCTTTTCGATCCCTTCCATTCTTACCGGGCATTAATAGTGGTAACGACTCCTTGGGAGGTTCTCCTTCCTTCTGTGCTTTGTAATGGCTAGGGTTTTACAGTAGACAGGGGAGAAAATCTGGCGCTTTCCTTATCGGGTGAGCGCTGAATCTGCTGGTGAGTTGTGGATGTTGCCTTCTGGGAGAGTGCGAAATCAGAGAAGAAAGCTGCTACAGGCCAAACTGGGCCTAGCCCATGTAAGGCTTATTTGAGGCAAGTCTATAATTCACAGTGGTTACCGGTTAAACATTGTCACTATACTAGTCGCCCGTCCTAGTGCTAGTTTCATTGGCCTTTCGTCCGGTCAATGGTTCTCGTTGACCGTCTAGGCCAATGCGTGGGCCTTCATGGATTTGGACCGTTTCTCCTTCCTGGGTCAGTCTACTATGGAAGTATCCATCAATTTTTAATATATAAAATAAACACATTTGTTTTAAAAAAAATTATAAAAAATCATGCTTTCAATTAAATAGATCCCAAAAAATGCCACGCACGTGCAAGCGTAGACACACGGGCAGGCATGATTGCGTGAACGTTCCATTCTTTACCAAATTCAACCTTTTTACGTTACAATGAAAATATTTTTTTACTTTTTTTTCCTAGTTTGTTTAAGATCGTGAACATTCAAAGTACATTTATTTGGTAATAAATTAAATTATGTTTTAAAAATAATTAATTAAATTTTTTTTAAAAAAAGCAAATGATTTTATCTTTAATCCATCACACAAAAAGAAGGCACAAAACAATTTTATCTTTTCTAGGTGATGAGTCAGGTTCCGCATGGGCCAGCTTATGATTCAGTATGTAAAGAAGGCACCCCAGAAACAGCAACCATAAAGGATTTTTTGCAACTCAGAGCCTAAGGCCAACAGCAGTAAGCCTAAATCGGTGCTACCCAAGGTAGAGCAGCCCATGTAGGCCATTAAGGCCTATCGCAGGACGGACCCACTAGTACAATATAGTTAGCTCCAATTCAACCATTAAAATCTTAATGACCGTAGTCACCAGGTGATCCCCTACGCCTATAAGGAGACAACCCACAGGTAGCAATAGCCAGCCTGTCACAACGAAAATCTTGGTAGCTCAGAGTACCAAGGATATGCACATGCTATTGACCACCCACAAGCATAGAGACAAAGAGCCCAAGGAGGACTAACCAACAGCTTCTCTAAAAACCATCGGACCTCCTCCAAGGAGGGGCGAAAGAGAACTCTAGAGACTAAGGATAGGAGAAAGCACTTCTCTTTGGGAATCGATCCCTGCAATCCTCTTCTTGTAGACTCTTTGAGGACCCAATAACCCACACACCATTCGAGCTGTTGATCTTGGCACCATAAACTTAGATGACCATGCGACGGATCTCTCTAGCATTTGAAGACTATCGCATTTTTTCTTTCTAAGCCACCCACTTACCCGAGGGCATCTCAAAGTCACATCCTAATTGAGCGCATTTATTGAAACTCAATCCATCATCTCAAAGCTGCTCCTTAGTCGAGCGTACTCACCGAAGTTATGTCCTCCACATTAAAATTGCTCCATAGCCGAGTACACTCATCGGAACTTGTCCTCCACCTTAAAGCTGCTTCTCGTCAAGTGCATTCGTCGGAGCTCAACTCTTTATCTCTCCATAAACCACTCCCATCGAGTGCGCCCCTCTCTCCATAAGCCGCTCCCTCTTAAGCACACCTCACCCTATAAGCCACTCTTTATCAAGCCCACATCTCCCTCTATGCTCTCCTTATCAAGCACACCTCTTTTCCCAAGCCACCCCCCGTTGAGCGTACTATCATGACCTAATCCTCCTGCCCACACTCAATCCCCTAGTACATACATTTATGTATTACTTTATATTCCTCCCATCTTTCTATCCAACTAAGAAAGGGTTTTAACTTGAATATTAGAGGATAAATCGAGGAGCAAGTCTCACCATTATCTAACCTCTTATTTGTTAGTCATGGTGTGCAGGATCTTGGTTTAAAATAATGAAGATCGAACCCTCTTTATTTCAATTTATTGGGCGACATCAAGCGGCTCCATAATTTGTTCGATAATTTAAATCTAGAGATGTATCATTGGCGCCATTTGTGAAAATGACTAAAAAGTCCAACCACAACAGTAGAAGCAAACAAGGTCAATACCTAAGCTTAAGCTAGCGCACCGGCCTGGGACATCGTTTCCCACAACGACGGCCCCTACACGATTAGTCATGAGAATGAACGATCGGCTCCTAAAGTGCCAATGCTTGCTATCGAAATGGACACCATGCCCAAGCTGCACTAGACTCTATGCACTCGTCTTGATGAGCAGCAGTTGAGGTTTTTTCCTCCCACTCCTAGATGTCGACGTCCAAGAGGAGTAGTCGGAGGGAAAGGCAGCTCATCAAGAAGATCCAATGGCCTGACAACCTTGAGGTCTGAGTGGCCTCAAGCGACAGGACCCAAACACGGTTGGGGGACCGACTAAGCCTCAGAGCATGGGTTAGGTGCCTAGAGCGGCAGAATCTGTGTTGCCTTCGTGATGTTAGGAGGCCTTCGGCCCAAGAAGAAACTTCATGTAATGCCCACAAGCACTCTGCCGACCCAAATAGGTTACCATTCATGAGGGAGATCCAATTGTTACTGTCCTCTTGTTGGATCAAGAAGCCAAACCTAGAACCCTGTGTTTAAAATTCCAATCCAGTGTCCCACCAAGATCACTTTCGTGCTTTGTTGGGTTTCTTAGGCCTCGATGACACCAAGTGCAAGAAAGATAGCATGCTGGAACACCTTCGAGGGTGGTAGAATCCTCAACCCTTTGTATATGGTATTTCACGTTAGAAGATGTTGTCTATGCAACAAATGAGGCATGCCCTGATATCCGTGGGTCAAACGTTGGTGGAAAGAACCTCGCATTCAGGACTATGTGGCAAGGCTACCCATGGCCGGCATTGAAGGTGGACACAGTGTGAACCATAAAGAAGTATGAGAATTGCCAAATCTACGGTTACACTCCACATCATCCGCATGCAGAGCTGCGGACTCCGCAATCATCATGACTGCTTGCATAATGAGGGCTCTGCTTCTTCAAGTCGTTCCCTAATGCCACAGGGCAGAAGCCACCCCACTGGCATGGATCTCGGAGTATAATGCTATCGAATTCACTCGGCAGGGCATCGCATGCAAATTTAGGATTCCCTAGGTGATCGTTGCTGACAACAGAACCACATTCACTAGCTAACGCTTCACCCATAACAGTCTGAGTTATAAAATACGACTGGTTCATACTTTTTTCACCCATCCGCAAGTGAGTGGGCAAGTGGAAGCAATGAACCAAGAGTTGCTACATGGGTTCAAGGTAAAGCTAGAGGATACATGGGGCTTCTGGGTGGACAGACCACCTTCCGTGTTGCAGTCCCGCTAGACAATATCGAGGAATCTACACGTGATGCACCCTTCAGTTTGTGCTGTGGAGCTGAAGCAGCCGCCTCGATAGAGATTTGCCTGCCCGACCTTCGACTTGAGAGTTTCAACCCACTAAATAATTTCCAACAACTCAGGAAGCATCACGACTCGTGTAAAGAAGCCTAAGATGCAGCAAGGCTATGTGAGGTGGCTTCTCAGTAGTAGATCGCTTGCCGCTATGATCGAAAGGTGAAAGCATGTTAATTCAAGATGGGGGATCTGGTTCTGCAGAGTATAGAGGTAACCGGTAGAACACCAATAGGAACGAATAGACCCTCGATCGAGAGGGACTGTTCCCAACCTCGATAATCCTCTGGAGCGGGGCGTACAAGCTACGCACCAAGAACAAAAAATTGGTCATGTGGGTGTGGAAACCATCCACCTCCAGAAGCACTTTCCATGGATTACCACCAATAGCAGGTAAGTCAAGTACATCCATACTGATTACTTGAATGTTGTAAACACATTTAATTCAATGAAATATTTATTTGTTTCATTTATTACGCCAATAGTCTAAATGCCCATGTGATTGCATTAATTTAAGGTCTAAATTGCTCCTAAGTCCGGTGAATACCTTTACCTGCAGCATGATCGACTGTAACCCAATCAAAAACCTCGGTTCTAATAATTGAGTGGCCCAAGCGAGGTTAAATCTCTTACCACAATTCCAGTAATTGAGCAGCCCAGATGTGGTCGAACATCACGACACAGGGAGCTTGTGAATTAAAATCGGACCTTCCCACCAAGTGGCCATAAAAGCCTTAGAGAGTTTTTCAGCATGCATGTGACAACTCTCTTTTATGGGGATGAGTATCATCAATTAACAATGGTTGGTGAGTTAGGATCAGACACACAAAGGTGATGACGTCCACTAATAGGATCAGGCACTGATATCCCGTGTGGGTGAAGAAGTAGACTATGCCAAAGTTAGGTGACTGTGGCAACCATACCCAGTCGGCTCCAGTGAGGCTCACGAATAGACGTGCTAAGACTTTCTTCCACAGGAAATAGCACCACACCAAAAAGTCGAAGTGCTACGGCTTCCTCTCCCAGGAACGAGTGCAACCTAACAAAGGTATCCACCTAAGCCCAGAGACAATAGCAATAATACTTAATAAGCACATAGAACCAATGTTGGATAAAGACGAATCAACACATACTCAAAGGCATCAGCAACAATAATTAAAACAATCTAACTAATTTATTGAAGAATTAAAATGTACATTAAAGAGCATCCATCTACTTTAGAGATACAAAACGCTACCTATGCCTATTGCCTGAGTGGGCGACGACCCTATGGTCAGGGGCCCCCCGTTGAACGTGGTGCAGGCCCCCCTCCTATCTCCAAGAAGTCTATCAGATCAACTTGGCATTGAACTCCAATATTCCTTGAATTGATGAAACCAATAGGGAAGTCTGGAATTGCCACAGCAACAATCTACCTACTGAATCGAACACCATCTTAGAACCTCTCGTCCATAATGCAACCATTTCATCTAGGCAAACTGAGACCTCAACTCTCCTTCAAGTCGAGTATACTCTCCTCAAAAATCAACAAGCTACTACTTAGTCTCCCAAAGCTTGTCCTCGAGTGAGGCGATCTAATCCATTATCCGACAGTTAACATCTTCGATCTCTCGGGATCTTGCTTTTGACTCGGACAACACTCAATTGAGATAGGCAGCCCTCTCATCACTCCGTAGAGCCTCGACAACAGCAGCGTTCATTCGGCTCTCCATGTCTTCCAACTTGGTGGGATCGGCATGCAACTAAGATAGCCGGGAGATCTCAACTTTTTGCCAATGCAATACTTTCTTCATCAATCAGAGTGCTTCTTGAATCTGTTAAGCAAAGAGTAATGGCCAATCAGAAATGGCTAAAAAAAACAAGGTCGCAGAGTGAAAGAAATTTGCGATGAGGATACCCTATTGTAAGATGACCCTCTCTGATGTGACGGTTCAGAGAATCATTTGCTCCAATTCTATCCGAAAGCGGTAGGCACCACAAAGGTTTCACATGACAGACCAAGGGTTCCTAAAAGCTAGGAGGAGGAGTAAGCACATTGGAGGCGCCCAGGGGCACAAGTGTTGACGCTTCCCAGGGTGCCCCCCCAGCGACAACCTCGGCCTCGAGGTCATCTCCCATTACCTCTTCCTCCACTTGGATGCTACCAACACCTTTCCCAAAAATAGTGGGAGGGGCAGAAGTAGATGCTTTCGAAGAAAAGGCTACCAAGATTGGAATCCTATGCTCGGTTGTGATCGTAGTGACGATCGGTTTGCCTGCCCGCCGACCAATGTGTCCCCTATTCTGGCAGCAGTATTCATTAGGGGCACACCACCCTCGACTTCTCTAGATGATTTACCAAAGCCCAGGTCATCCGATGAAGACTCCTCCAAGCTTGGCCTCCTTGAGGATTCGCCAACAATCGGAGCAGACGCCCTCGCACAGGCCTCATTAATCCTCTCACATTCCTCTGAAAGGTTGGGCAATGGAGGAATCACCTCACCAGAAGCCTACTCAAGGGAGTCCTAGGAAAGCAAATGCCTCTGCTTTCTCTTGGGACGACGAGACAGCGTGGCAGAGGCGTCATCCCCCTTCGTCAGAGCCTCCATTGCACATTATCCAGCGCACTCTCAGAGACTCAGTGGTCAGTGCCGACCACTCTTCAATGAGCCACATCTGTATCTACGCCTTCCACTCTTCATCCTTTAGGACGTCACCAGCATAGACGTTATTGACCTTACCCCATTTATTCGAGATTTTTCAGTCAGCGTCAACCGTCACGAAGAAAAAGCGCTCTTTCTAGCCCTTTATTGAGCTCAGGTTTCCCCCGCTAATTTCAAACTTTGAGCAAGGAGTGAAGGAGACCTAGTTAGCCTCTTGATTAAACTGAAAGATCACCTTCATAAACTGGACATCTAGGAAGTGACCGTTTGTGCGAAGAAAGACACACATGGCCACTAGATACTAGATGGCGTTCGGATGAAGGTGAGCCATAAGGATTTCAAACGCTGTCAAGATCTTGCACAACTCCTTCGCAAAAATAATGCAAATGCCAACTTTCAGATGTTTCTCATAAATGGTTATACACCCTTGACAAGAAGAGCAAGCCACATCATCAACTCCAAGCACCACGTACTGGACAGTGCTCGGAATATGGTACTTACTATACAGATATAGAATCGCTCTCTTGGTGAGGATGGATTAATTATCAATGATGCCCTTCGGAGCTATTCATGACTTAGCGTAAGATAAAGACAATGGCAAATTAGGGCAAAGATATTTTGAGAACAAAGAGATGCAAAAACGGGTGTGGGCCAGCCCTTAAATAGCCATGGCCTCAGCCCAGGAGAGCCATCTTTTGAGGATATCGAAGATGCATGTCTCCATGATGACCTCGACACATGCCCACATTGTAGAGTGTCGTGGCATATTAGTTTGTTGGGTTGGTTGTGTCAATTGATGCTTCACCTCCCTGCACAGCTTGCTGATAGTTTGACAGCCTAGAGGCTTAGATTGGCGAGTCAGTGGCATAGCACGGGTAATGATACCCTGACACATCTTTTTCTAACGCGACAACAAACTTGTGACTTGCTAACTTCTGGACTCGAGACAGGATCGATAGTATACACCCTAGCCAAGTCCTCGGGACCCGTTATTACCAATCAGATTATCAAAAGATTGAGTTATCAGTAAACTAAATTATCAAACTGCCAACAAATTGCAGAACAAGGCAATGCTCAAATGCTTTAACTATTACATCATATAATAATATTGGAACCATGCAATATGAAGACAAATAATACTCGATGATTTCATTCATTAATTCCTTTTAACTATCACGTGTCTCCATGATGACCTCTGACACGTGCCTACATTGTAGAGTGCCGTGGCATATTAGTTTGTTGGGTTGGTCGTGTCGATTGATGCTTCGCATCCCCGCATAGATCGCTGATAGTTTGACAACCTAGAGGCTTAGATTGGCAGTCAGTGGCACAGCATGGGTAATGATACCCTGACACACATCTTTTTCTGACGCGACGACAAACTTGTGACGTGCAAACTTGATGGACTCGAGATAGGATCGATAGTATACACCCTATCCAAGTCCTCGGGACCCATTATTATCGGTCGGATTATCAAAAGATTAAGTTATCAGTAAACCAAATTATCAAACTGCCAACAAATTGCAGAACAAAAGGCAATGCTCAAATGCTTTAACTATCACATCATATAAGAATATTGGAACCATGCAATATGAAGACAAATAATGCTCGATAATTTCATTCATTAATTCCTTTTATAGCATACAACAAGCTTACAACTGTAAATGTACAACTCAAAGGAAAATAAAAAAGAAAACAATGACACATGGAGTAGCGACCTGGCTGTGGCCATCCGACCGATCTCTAGGACGGACAATTGCAAGAGACAAACCTCCTTACTAGCTGCCCCATCAAGAGGTTGATACAGTAGGAAGAGTATGAAAAGCCCTCCATGCACAATGCTGTTGCTCTCACCCAGGAGGCAATTGCAAGAAGCTGTCCACCGAAGGTCATCAAAGTCTCTGAGGCCGTGAGTCTCTGCTAGACCTAACGCAACGTCAAAGGTAGGGCCTAATGTGGACACAAAAAAAGAAAAAAAAGAAAAGCTCCTCCCCCCCCCACACACAGTAGATAGCCCTCCACCTCGCAAAGGACTACCCGACATTGGTTGGGAGAAAAGGAGATTGACCCTAAAACCTAGACCTTGCTCAAGGCAACACGAGGCCAGATCGGGCGGAGCCCAAAAGAGAGAAACCAAGAAGGATTTTAGACGCATCCTCGGGCATCAGCTTCGAAAACTGGAGAAGAACCTGCCAATCCCAACTAGTGGCTGCATAGGCTCCATGTCAGCTCTGAACGCTAACACTACTTGGTTGGTGAAGACAATTCGTGATACAAGGCGTAAAGATCCTCTCCATTTATAGTCAGGTCAGGGGATCAACCAACATTAAACCAAGGAGATCGTGCTGATGCCAGAATATCACCCTTGGCACAGAATTGCCAGCGATAGAGAATCAAATTGGCACCAAATGTTACTGAACAAAGTTAGAGCTATAGAGCCTCATAGGAAGGAGTGCACCTGGGAAAAGAAAGTGCACACAGACCTGCATGATTGACATTTTATCATGACATATTAGGAGTTGAAAATTCAAACCTCCCTACATAGGGGGCTAGTGATGAATCTGGTTCCTCATGACTAACCCGTGGTTCGGTTTGCGAAGAAGGCGGCCTGGAAGCAATAGCCATGAAGGATTTCTCGTAACCTAGAGTCCAAAGCAAATAGTAGAATGCCGAAATCGGTGCCGCCCAAGACAGAGCTGCACACACGGCCGTTAAAGCCTATCATGGGATGGGCCCACCAGCATGGCACCGTCATCTCCAACTCAATCGACAAAATCTCAGTGACCGCAACCACCAGATGGTCCCCTATGCTTGTAGGGAGACAACCCACTAGGTGATGACCAACTTGTCGCAACGTGAATCTTTGTGGCTCAGAGTACCAAGATAGGCGCATGTTGTAGGCCACCCATAGGTACAGAGTTAGAAAGCCTAAAGAGGACTAACCAATACTCTCTGTAAAAACCACTGAACTTCCTCCACGTAGGGGGGAAAAAGAGAACTCTAGAGACTAAGGAGAGGAGAAATCACCTCTCTCTAGGAATCAATCCCTGGGATCCTCCGCTTGAAGATTCTTTGAGGACATAGTGACCCACACACCATTTGAACAGTCAATCTCGTCATTGGAAAGCCAGACGACCACACAACGAATCTCTCTCTAACATACGAAGGCTATCACATTCTTCCTTTCTAAGCCACCCACTCACCTAGAGGCATCCCAAAGTCACTTCTTAGCCGAGTGCACTCATCATATCTCAATCATCTATCTTAAAGTCACTCTTTAGCTGAGTGCACTCACTGAAACTTCATTATCCATCTTAAAGCCACTCCCTAACTGAGCGCACTCATCGGAGCTCTTTCCTCCACCTTAAAGCTGCTCCCCGTCGAGCATATTCGTTGGAACTTAGCTCTCTATCTCTCCAAAGCTTCTCCCTGTTGAGCACACCTCTTTCTCTATAAGCCACTCCTCAGTTGAACGCACCTCTCTCAATAAGCCGCTTCCTATCGAACATACCTTTTTCTCTCTAAGTTGCTCATTGTTAAGTGCACTTCTATCTCTAAACCACTCCCCGCCAAGCACACCTCTTTCCCTAAGCAACTCTCTGTCGAGCGTACTATCAGAGTCTTGTCATCTTACCCACACTCAATCCTCTAGTACATGTGGCTACGTATTTTTTTTTTATATTCTTCTCATCTTTCTATCCAATTAAGAAAGATTTCTAATTTGAGCGTCAGAAGATAAATCAGAGAGTAAGTCCCACCGTCCTTTGATCTTTTTTATTTATTAGTTGTGATATGTAGGATCCCTATTCAAAATAACGAAGATCAGACCTTCTTTAGTTTAGTTTATCGAATGAAATCAAGTAATTTTTTAATTCATTTAGTAATTTAAATCTAAAAACGTATTACTAGGCTAATAAAAAACCATCATACATGATACTTAGCCAATTATATATATATATTAAGCTATTGACAATATCTATTAAGATCTTTGTTTTGTTTGTTTTTTTTTTTTTAATTGAAACATGATAATGGTAAATCAAAATTTGAAATCGTGATTTTATTCTATTCTATTTGGCCAAATATTTGTTCTTTAAAAAAAAAAATTTGTTACGCTTAATTTCTTTCCAATTACTACGTGTGGCAATAAAATATGATCTGCTATTAGCCTTTCTTTGGTTGAAATAGATTCAAATGGTTCATCTAATTTTCCACAGTTGACTCCAAAACTAATTCCTCAAACTACCAGTCTCTCTCTCTCTCAAGATGTCAACGTCGGACTGCAACTTCATTGAATTCCTTTCCATGTGGCCACTATTCTCTCTCACTCTCTCAGGATTTTTGGGTTGTGCGCTGCCCACCATTCGCGTTGACATTTAAACCCCCATATCTAACTGTCCAACATCATTCGCTATTTTTTTTCATATTAAACCACCAACACCACACATTCTGGGTCAAATCAAAATTTAATATTTAAAATTTAAAAATAAAAAAATAATAAATATATTTATTTTTAAAATTTTTTAACAATATTAACATATATATATATATATATATATATATATATATATATATATATATATATATATATATATATATATAATGTATAAAAATCTAATAAAACTTATTTAAATATTATAATTTAATATGTAAATTTAGACCATCTTTTTAGTCCAATAACATTGATAAGAATATATTTTAATTGTCAATTACCTCTTAGAATATGAATTATATATATTATACAGCATATTAATTATATTTCATAGTATGGCCAAAATATTAGTCACTTTTATTCCTCACTTTGTACTTCTCAACCACCCAACTAAATGTATGAATATAACTTAATCTTAAGCGGTGGCCAATCGCCCTAAAACCCATAACCAACGATTGGCAGGAATACTGTTTTGCAAAAGGTGCGACGCAGTAGTACAAATGCCTTCTTGATGTTTGATTTTGATAAAAGGCCATTTGGTTTGATCAGTGAAGATCCTATTAATTATTTTTAACATCTATCTACGGCACACTGAAAATTGCTTCACGAATCCCACAATTAAGAGACTAAGCTATTGGTTACTACTACTAGCAGCAGCACGTACAAAGATAACAAAAAGGTTTTATTTTTATTCCTCCAAGCGGGTAGCAGCACTAAATCGACCCTCTAATGCTGGTCTGCAAACTAACTGATTGATTGGCATAAGCAGAGTAGGGTTGAAGGTGAAAAGCACAACATTTTAACATTTGTTAAAGTTGGGCATGAGAATGTTAATGAAACAGGTATATTGAATGAAAGGAAGAAGGGAAAATAATCCACACATCTGACCTGAAATTAGTTAAAATGAAACAACGGGTGATTGGAGGAGTCAGTACTGACCTTAGTTTGAGTTGCAGAAAGGAACTACCCTTTTTCAGAAACGAAGGCCGGCCAATGACGCGTGTTTGATGATTGTTTTCACTTTCTGCAGTCAATACGTAAGTTTTGCGATGCCAGGGACATGATGATGAATGGGGCCGTTTCGGAGGGTTTCCCAGAAAACAAATAAATATACGCGTATATATATCATGCGGCTGGTACTACGAAGGAGGGATGAACAGATGAGGAAGAGCTGGCTCACGCACTATGCATGGAAACAGCGAACTACAGAATTAGTTGAGACAAAACTACAAAGAATCCAAAGCAAGACGTGCACTTTAATATTGGAGACTCGGACTGGAGGAGGAACAAACTTTTAGAGAGACCGGGGGAAGAGAGAGAGAGACTGTGTTTGTGTGTGCAGGGCCGCGCATGATGCCCGTGCCTTGGATTGTTTGTTAGGATGGACCAGCGGTTGGTCAGAGGGAGAAGGGACTGACTGTTCCAAGCTTAATTTCCACGCATAGAATACCGATGGAATTAGAAGGAAAGGGCAGGCGTTTCAAATAGCCAGAGTTATCAGCATCACCACCACCTGCTGGTCAAAACTACTCCTCAAGAATTCACGGGCTTGGGGTTTTGTAAATGCTGCTTCATGCTGCATGCTCCCCCAAACCTTTTTGATTCCAGTCTTTTCCTTGATGAACCGAAAGCCTCATAAAAAATGCCAATGCCTCGAGGCCCAACATTATAAGTTATTCATATCCAACATTTCCCCATTTTTCCAAAGAAAAAAAAAAAAAAAAGCCAACCTATAAATTGTTATGTTTTACAAAATGATGATAATTTATTTCCTTTTAAGACGATTTTACCTTAAAAACAAGTAAGTCTTCTATATTTATAATGATATGGTACTTTCCGTACTCTAAGAAAACAAAATATTCATTGAACTAATATTTGCTCAATGGATACAATTAATACTATCGATTTGTTCCAAGACCTCATGAACTTTGCCAGTGCAAATATACACATCGGTTTGAAAGATAAAGGCTGCCCTAGACCTGTACATGTGCTACAAGTATAACCCCGATGTGATTTCAATAATAGCACTTCGGCTTAGAGGAGCACATTTTATTCCAAGATAGTGAGACGATCATGCATCTTGAAGCTTCAAAGCGCACTACTGCCACAAAAGAGAGTGAGAGCATGATAGTCCTCAGAGCACCAGCCATCGTCCCCCTGTTTGGTTGCTGCAACAGATCCAATCAAACCAACAGAGATGACCTCATCTCACCTCACCTAATGCCGCATGACGGCCGGCTGATTGAGCCCTTGTATATATGCAGCGCTGCAACGTGCAGATCATCACATGAGACCGGCACATGAAATAAGAGGACCAAGGAAAGTTTTACATCGAACATTGACACACTCCTCAAATGCGACATCCCTGCATACAAGTTTAAGTAGTTCAATTGCATCTCTCCCTCCAACTCAATTAATTAAATGCTTCTATCCAGGAAAATTCGCTCATGAACTCAGCCAAAACAGCAAGCCATTCCATTAAAACTGGTCAAATTAGTTGCAATCAAGTTTAACAAGCATTTTTCACTCGGCCAAAAATTACCAGAAAAGTTGTTTATTTAAAAAAGAAAACTCACGGCTTGTGTGCACTTAGCTGTTCTGGTGGCGGGGTTGGTGGAAGTTGATCCATCAAACTTCTTACCACAATCAACTTGACCTCCAGAACTTCTTCAGCCACATTATGAATGCCAGTACGATACGATCTGACTTTGAAGGGCAACTAATCCTCTCTTCGTTAATCAGAGCATCTATAATCAGGAAAGAAATACAGAAAGCCAAAGAAACGGAGAGATGAACATTTGCATATTGGCATTTCTTTGATCACAGGATATACCAGGCCGTTGACGTCAGGCACAACCAAAAAGGTGCAAGTTATGCGACTTGAGATTTCAAGAAGGCATTCATTAGATTCGGGACTAGAGGATCTGAACTTGAATTGTGAAAACTTGAATATGAATCATCAGACCTGGCCTAGACTACCTTTGTGGGAAACCTCAAAACATAAAACCATCAAATATCCATCATATAAAAAAAAAAAAAAAAAAACAAAGCATGTAGCATCTATAATCAGGAAAGAAATAGAGAAAGCCGAAGAAATGGAAAGATCAGCTTTTGCATATTGGCATTTCTGTGATCCCAGGATATACAAGTCCGTTGAGGTCAGGCACAACTAAAAAGGTGCAAGTCACGCAACTTGAGATTTCAAGAAGGCATTCATTACATTCAGGACTAAAGGATCTGAACTCGAAATTTGTGGCGACCTGAATTGGAACCATAAGACCCGGCCTAGACCACTCACGTGGGAAACCTCAAAACATAAAACCATTAAATATCCATCATAATTTCAGCCATTTCAACTATAAAATCATTATTTCTTTAATATATCGAGCAATTATCTAAGAAATAAAAACTACTAAAAATCACGGATCATAGATTGAAGGAAACCATTAAGTCTCTATCGAAATATAACCTGACTATCACCGATTGAAATTATAGCAACTAATCCCCAAAATCTTGTCTACCTAAAAGTTCCGTAACAAATGTAAAATTCCCTGCTAGTGCTATATAATCAACTTGAATCTGGAGACAATAAAATATAAAAGTGAGCCAAACATCCAACAAGTAATAATAATTTGTCACGAACCTAGATCGAAGTAGGTCTAAATAGTTAACAATAATTAATAATTCACAAAATAAAATCGTTTATTAAAAGACAGCATCCCACAGTACCCAAATCCGGGTCGGATCTAACAAAACATCCACACAATCCAAAATGACAACAACAAAATATCAACCATCACAAGATCTTTCGAACTACTCATCTAGACAAATAAACAATCATGACCTACTCAAACGTCTGTAAAAAAAAGTGACAAGTCTACAATACCGACTACAAAATCAAAACAATCATTATCACAATACAATAAATCAGTTTCAGTCCAAACCACCACATCCTCGATACCGGAAATACAATTGATATGAAGGCGACCCAACTACAAAACTAATACTCACAAAATATAGGCCAGGTCTCTATCAACAATCACGTTCAATCTCTCTACAAGACATTCGTAGCCCTCTAATCTAAAAGGATAGGAAACAATGAAAACATGAGTCAAAAACTCAACAAATATCAATATATAATACATAAAGTAAATGCGTCCATAATCAAAATGAGGATCAATAAAACATATACAAAACCCATAAAAATCAAAGTCCAAATGTCCAATATATCACATTAACAAAAGTCTGATTGTAATCTCATACTCAAAAGCATAATCCAAAAACAAGGGTCAATGTTCCAGTTCTATGAGACCGACCGAATCCCAACTGTGGGAGAAACCTAAACATCTCAAATTGAAATCTCACATATTCAAATCAATACAGATAAAATACTTTAAAAATATAAAACATACTCAATTGGAGAACCAAAGATCATAAGACTGACTTTGAGAAAGGGTTACTCCTACTCCCGATAACCTTAGGCCATATCACTACTATTTAAATCTATAGGCAAACCATCTACATATTCTTCCCTATAGAAGGGAACAAAGCCACTTTATTTTGCCACCCATGAATATGGGATGCAATCCTCAAGTCTACTTGAATATATTAAGACGTCTGAATATATTAGTTCCGTTCAATTCTTTATAATGATTTTAAGAAAAAATAAAAAATAAACCAAACTGGGGAGAGTTTCTATATCATAAATCCAAAACTTTTCCTATTTGGCGGAATAGTACAAAACTTCCACTCGAGGAGGTCAAACACAAAACTTTTCACCATAAAAAAAAAGTGCACACATTGAAACAAACACACAAAGATAGAGCCCGACTCGTAACACATTGCATGGATATCACATGCAAGGCTCATATGTACATTTTCATGGACTTTTGCTTTATAAATATACTTATACATAAACATAATATCTCAAATCATTTACCAATTTTCACAAAACAAGAAAAATCCTCAAATATAAGCAAAATTGAAACAAAAATCTACATGCATGCATAAGTAGACAAAGTAGGGTTAGTAAAAATGCCATGCACGCATACTAAAACTATCAAGTATAAGCAAAACTAAACAGAAACGAAAACAGACTAAGAATAAGATGTAATGATACTTACCTCAATTCTAATCTCACAGATCTGACGAAAGGATACTTCAAAATACCTCTTTCTCTCTCTTCTTTCCCTTTGCTTTCTCTCTCCTCCTTTCGGTGTGAAATGACCAAAAATAGTGCACATCGTCCTTTTATAATCAAATCGGCGCACGAGTGTCGCCTCAGGCGCCGCGCCTAATCCCATCTGCACACGAGTGCCACCTCAAGCACTCCTTGGGAGCGAGCACACTGGAATCCGCACTTGAGCACCACTTTAGGTGCTCCTCGCGCACGCCCAATATGTCAAAAGCATCCGAGCACATGTTGAGCGTGCCTCAGGCGCCGAAATTACTACTATGCTCTAAATTTTCTTCAAATTCACATGACACAATTTATTTTGAATACACCCAAAATAAATTCAAAATGAACTGATAATACCAAACTAACTAGATGGGAAGCCAGACATTACATAATTAATAATGCAAAATAAATAATAAAACTCTTGGAGATGCAATATCAAAAATACTAAAGACAGAACAATAATATAAAATCCAACAATAAACTCTATTCAAAATTTATAATTTCTCGTAATTTACTACTCAAAAGCAATAACAAGAATAGGTCCCACTAGACCCTTGTGCCACAAAAATAATAGGATTCCATAGAATCCAAATCTCATCAATAAGAAGTGGAGATTCCCCCAGGGTCCAACATCACAATGAAAACAAGAATTTCCTAGGTCTAAATATCAGTATAAATAACTTGGATACCAAATAACAATAAGTATTATGGATTCCACAGAATACAAAATTCACTAAATCCAACACTTGGATTCTACTACATGTAACTCGTGGATGTCACTGAATCTCAAACTCAAAAGGTATTAATAGTAACGAGATATCACGAAAAACTCCTAAATCTTATTCTATCACTGTAAACTAAAAGCCGCATATGTTTACCACTAACAGCTGGATACGTACCACAAGATAACTAATACTCAAAAGTTTGACATGTGGCTAAATTTATGGTCTATCAAGACTCTACCAAAAAGAGTACAAATGTCTCACCAGCACGTATTTCATCTGTCTAACAAAGTATAGGAGTCATCTCAACATGTCAAACCCAATGTTGTCATCGTGATATCTTTTGATATCACACTATATGATGATCACATGACTATAATTATTCATCTATACTAAGCAATATAACTCAATACCACTATAATACGAAAATCGGTATCATATGACAATTGACTACACTAATGTGTTACAAATTCCATATTCTATGATACCATAGTGTTTTCATATAATCTCATTTATAATGATTATAGGAGGCCAATAAATATATTATGCAGTCAAGTATAACGCAAATGAGCTTTGCTACTAGAACGATAAAAGTATCATTCGGTATTGATAAAGATTGTACTCATGTGCTCAAGACTACACAAAGAAAGTCATCATCTAGGAAATTGTAGAGGATTCTTGGTCACTCTAAGTATCTGACCACTATCAACCTACTGAGCCATGACGGTCTACTAGGTCCCATGACTTCTAAAACAATGCTGTCAGCCACCAAATTCAATACTAGACTAAACTAAATTAGTTCCTCTAACGTTCTCACGTGTGCCTAGACGTCACCACGCACACCAACCTTGTATGATTCTACCCAATTATTACTTATTTTACCACTTCATTAACTTTACTTCTAATGCCATAAAACAATAAAAATACATATTATTACAAAAGCCGAGAAATATCACTTTTATTCGAATTCTATCCTGGCATTCGGGTGTCAAACTATTGCCCCTTGGGTGTTGGATTATTTGACTTAAGAAACATGAATTGTCGTTCCCCAACTTATGCAATCCGAAAGCAATTAATATCTCACTTTATTAGCAAAAGTTTACCCATTTATACATATGTCTGCAAAAGAAAAATCTAAACCAAGCAAAACTAAATGACATGATTTAAAATAAAAGAAAACACAAATAACTTATTGCTCCAAAACCCCCCTTTTCCTCCATGGCCATGAGCAGTAACCATTGCTCTCCATGTGTACGATTTGAAAACCACTGATAATACATCTAGAGCTTCAGCTTAGAAGCAAACTGCTCACACGACTCTCATTAAGAAGTCGATTAATAATCCTATATACACAGTATTCATATACTCCTAAAATTTCTTCTCCAAATAAACAACGATTTCCTCTGTTTATTATCCTTAATATTATATTACTATCATTATTCCCCTTTTTCACATCCACTATTCGTCTTCACCTTCTTCCAAATTCTACTATTGTTCACGCCCGTTGCAGAGCAAAACAAAATTCCAACGAAGCTAAAATGTTATCACCCATTAATTCCTGCTACAAGCAACTTACCTCTTTGACAATGCATAACAAGTGGTTTCCATACACTGTTTAGCCAAAACAAAGGAACCCGAAATGGTTGAGGTGATACTCCAAATGAAACTCAACAGATTTACAGAAGAAAGAGTAGCACATGCACATTGGAGAAACGAAAGCTTGCAATCAAATGGAATATGTGAAATATGGAGAATCGCTTGCCTTGGTTGCCAGGTACAGTAAAATAGAGCAACATTGCAGCACTGATGAACGACGGTAGAAATAGTTCGGCAGCTCACAGCACGTCCGGCAGCAGCTTCAAAGACGGCCGCAACACCTCCCTTGACACTCGCAACCCACAGCAGCAGCGAGTACTGGTGGTGAAAGCAAGAGTGTTGTGCTTCGTTTCCCCTTCTTCTATGAGTTCTCTCCACTCCCTCTCTGTTTTCTTCCTTCTTTGCCGCACTGCAGTGTCGTCCGATTGCTACCGAATGAGGCGGCTTAAATAGACTAATGGAGAAGGAATTTGGGCCAGAAATCTGTTATGGGCGGGGAATCGGCTAGTTGGCATTCAACTGAGGAAGATGCCAAATCTGTTACGGTAACGAAGAGGGAGAATCGGTTGGAGAACAGCCGAGGGTTGGTTTGGCGAAAATAAGTGTTAAAACTGATGAGGGAGTGGGTTGGGAGAATCGGGTAGAAGAAAGCAGCCGGGGCTCTGTTTAGGGGAAAATCGGCGTGCCTCTCCCTCTTTATTATTTATTATTATTATTATTATTATTATTATTATTACCGTTTGCAATTTGATACAATGATTCTTAAATTTTAGTATTTACAACCGTATCCAAAACATAACACTAATAATTAATAAGATTGTTCTAACTCTTAATTAAATGTCAGATTAATTGATTGGATTTAATTTATCAATTTGTTTTTGACAAAATTATGTTTTCGTAATACATCTCGATCATTTAGAAATCTATATATACCTTTGTGCACCCTATGATGAACCACATTCTTAAACCCATTATTAAGTATAATCATAATTTATTATCTTATTATTATCAATTTTATCAATAAATAAATCATTAACCTATTGGATGTGAGTTTACTTTATCAATACTACCAACAATTATAGATAAACAATAATACAAAATACACAAGATTCAAATATATTGTCACCTCATCCGTAACTCTGATGTTAATTCAAATAATATGACATTAGCTTTTTATTAAGGAAAGATGCGTATCAAATCAATCATATACCAATCTACGGAAGCAAATAAAATTCATAAAATTTGCCTATCAGAAATTAAAATCATTATCGAGATACACTGTTCATTATATATGTCAACTACCATACATACTTAAACAATAATACAAAATACACAAGATTCAAATATATTGTCACCTCATCCGTAACTCTGATGTTAATTCAAATAATATGACATTAGCTTTTTATTAAGGAAAGATACGTATCAAATCAATCATATACCAATCTACGGAAGCAAATAAAATTCATAAAATTTGCCTATCAGAAATTAAAATCATTATCGAGATACACTGTTCATTATATATGTCAACTACCATACATACTTAATATACAACTGATACTAAACTAGACAATATCATCTGAAGTATCAAAACTGTCCAAAACTCTACATTAATTTCATCATAGTTTACACTAAAATCATGTTGCGTCCCGGGTCCGCGGTTGCCGTACAGATTAGGGAGCCTTCAGATTCCCTAGCACGCGATGGCGTCAAGAGAAGGGTCCGGTCTCCGTCTCTTTGAACTGGACTGCCTGACACAAACAACAAACAAGAGTCGGAAGTCGACGGGGGTTGTCCCCGTCGACACTCCGACGCTCAAGTCGGATATCTTCCGTGATAAACGGAGGAATGCATGCATAAGATGCGAGAATGAGGGGAGTGTGAGAGGATGTGATTGGAGGCTTGAGCTCCATGAATGTGCTCGGCGGAGGTGGCCAACACAGTATACCCGCGGAGGGTGACTTGGAGTGCGCCGGCAAAGGCGGCTTATAGGTGCGCCCGCAGCGGGCGCTTGAGGTGCTCCGCGGGCTTATAGGTGCGCCCGCGGAGGGGGGCTTAGAGGTGTGCCCACGGAGGACGGCATGGAGGTGCACCCGCAGAGGGGCGGCTTATAATTGCGCCCACGGATGGCGACTTTAAGAAGGAGGACTAAATGGAACTAGTAAGTAAACATTCTTGTTACACGAGCGAGAGGACCAACTCTTGGGTGCGAGCTCCACAGGTATGGGATAGAGGATCGTGACTCCAAGAGGGAGGGTCAAGGCCTCACGGTTAGCGGAGGCGAGGAGGCCTTCGGATAGCGAAGGGTTGATAGCCTCCCGACGAGAGGAGGGCTGAGGGCCTCCTGGTGGCGAAGGGCCAAAGGCCTCTGTGCCTCCTGGATGGAGGGATGAGGGCCTCCGGATTGTAGGAGGGCCGTGGGCCTCCGTGCCTCCTGGATGGAGGACTAAGGGCCTCCGGACAGTAGGAGGGCCGAGGGCCTCGTGGCGGCGGAGGGCTGAGGGCCTCGAGGCTGCGGGAGGGCCGGGGCCTCCCGCGCGAGAGGCGAGAGCCTCGGACGGGCAGAGAGCCAAGGGGCCTCTTGGATGAGAGGATAGTCGAGGGTCTCCTGGCCATCAACTTGCTCTCATTGGAGATCGGCTAGTAATGGCTATGCCATTCTACGAGCCTTATGGAACTTTTTCGAGCTTCTCCCACTTGTCCTTCAATGCTTAAGGATGCTTGCTTTTATAGTGGAGTTTGCAGATGTATTGTTTTTCAAAAATCAATGTGGGACTTTTAATTTGAAGTTGGATTGTGGGCTTGCCGCGGACCTGGCCAATTGGCCCAGGGTTATTGGACCCATCACTAGCCCCCATCTTTTGGTGGCGAAATCAGGCTCCAGCATGTCCATGATAGCATGCCTTTCCTTGCTTTGAGGATCTCGTGGGAATTCGCAAAAAACGTGAAGGAGAGTTTGACCGAAATTGTTGACTGGTTTGGTCGATTCCGTAGAGTACCGCACTGCCCGATCGTTTTGGTCAATTCCGGATACGGGGTTATTGGCCGATCACCGTCAATTTCGAGTACTGAATTCTTGACCGTCTGGGTCGATCCCGTGAGTATCCGAATTGTTGATCGCCAATTCCAATTCGGCATGCAATTGTTGACCGCCCATCAATTTCGAATACTGAAATTATTGGCCGTCTGGCCAATTCGAATACCAAATTGTTGACCATCACAGCCAATTTTAGGAGTGTCTTGTGTGGGCACTAGCCGGTTTGCCTGACAGAGTACGGCACGTGTCTCCCCTTTGGTTGGGCGGAGATCCTGGTCATATTGTCCCCTTGACTGGATTCATTGGCCAAAAGTTTATTACGGAGAATGGAAGGAACCCAGTTGATGGTTATTGACTTGGTTGACCACATCACTTGACCGGAGGCGGAATAGAGCCAGTAAATATGGTTGTCAGATTTTGTTTACCAATGCGCTCAAATCCGGAGAGCAGTGCGGAGTCAAAAAAGCTGGCTGACCGGATCTGGTAACCAAAGTGTTCGAATCTGGAGAGCAGTTCGAAGCCAAAAATCTTTGTTGATCGGAAAAGTTGATCGGCGAAGTACTCAAATCCGGAGAGTAGTTTTGAGCCGAAAATCTTTGTTGACCGAAAAAGTTGACCGGTGAAGTGCTCAATCCGGAGGAGAGTGCGATTCAAAATAGAAAATCTTTGTTGACCGAAAAAGTTGACCGGTGAAGTGCTCAAATCCGGAGAGCAGTTCTGAGCCGAAAATCTTTGTTGATCGGAAAAGTTGATCGGCGAAGTGCTCAAATCCGGAGAGCAGTTCTGAGCCGGAAATCTTTGTTGACCGAAAAAGTTGACCGGTGAAGTGCTCAAATCTGGAGAGCAGTTCTGAGCCGGAAATCTTTGTTGACCGGAAAAGTTGACCGGTGAAGTGCTCAAATCCGGAGAGCAGTTCAAAGTCGAAAATTTTTGTTGACCTGATCCGTTGCGAGCATTTTGAGTCTCAGGTGAGACTTAGGAGCGCGTAGAGGGAAGATCTCAAGCTCAAGATCAGATCTCCTGTAAGGACGCGCTTCGAGAGGTCGGGAGGTGACTTGCCTTAAGATAGCTGATCGTTCGAGCCGTGGCAACAGGATGCACCTTGCGCTCCTTGGAAGGGCTCTTGCCGTTGGATAATCATCCAATGGGTCTAAGAGTGAGGAGCCCCCAGGGAGCTCAGTTAGTAAAACTGGGGATCCTTTGACTCTCGGATCGAGCAACGGGTCGATGTCATGACCACGGCCAAGCCTGGGATCTCAATCTCTGTGACTCTCTCCTTGAGGATGCCGCTTTGCTTTCTAGTTGAGTGTCAGGGCTACTGGTGTTAATTTGCGCCGGATCCTGATCATTCCCGTGAAGGGAAGTTGTGGCCCTGAGGAGACACGGTTTGTCATCTAAGCCTTGATGAACACGTCTGGTTGGTTGCGCCTGCCCTTGCCAAGAGGAGGTCGTGGCGCTGAGAAGATGAGGTTGCTAGCTAAGCTTTAAGACTATCGTTGCTAGCTTGTTGTTCATGTATGTTGATGTCACTGGGCGGCCACTGGGTTGGCCGGCTGCCTGCCAAATGAGTTGGCAGGTTGTTGTTTTAGCTTTGTTGAAGGCGTGGTGGCCTTCTAGCTGTGTTTTAAGCGGCTGTGTGTGTTAGCCTGCTTAGTAGTTGTGGCTTGTGAGAAAAGCCTAGTGGCGTTGCCCGAGTGGTAATTGGGACAGCCAGCATAGAGAAGGAACGCTTCTTGTTGCTGCATAACCACGCTGGCCCTTCATGGAGAGGGTCGTTGCGTGGGGCGGCCAACCTGGTTGGCTGGCCGTCGGAGGAGCTAAGTCCTCAAGTTAATCGGGCAGTTGTGGAAAACCAGCCCGGTGGCACCGTAGGCAGCCAATGTCGGAGAAGAAGTATTTCTCCCTTCGACCGTCGTTGACTGATGTTGCTACTCCCCGAAAGGAGGTCGTCGCGTGTGCCATACTTGCCCCCTAAGGTTTTTAGACCGCTATAGGCCACTTGGATGACCAAGGTTTTAGACCGCTCATGGGCCACCTGGATGAACAGGGTTTCAGACCCCTCATGGGCCACCTAGATGACTAGGGTTTCAGACCGCTCATGGGCCACTTGGATGACCAGGTTTGAGATCGCTCATGGGCCACTGGATGACCAGGTGGTTTGGACATCATAGGCCACCTAGATGACTAGGGTTTAAGATCGCTTATGGGCCACTGGATGACTGTGGTTTGAGACCACTTTTTGGGCCACCTAGATGACTAGGGTTTAACGAGAGGGTGAAAACCCTCCCGACTTAGGGGGCGATCTAGGTCGGAGTAAACCCTGCGCAAATGCGATTCATATGTATGCACATAAAGCCTAGGATTCTATATGCTAAGTAAACTCCTTATTTTTCCAAATTAAAACAAGCATGCGAATGAATGCACACAAGTGGGTGAGCGTGTACAGGTTCTATGCGGAATCATCGTTGGTGCATGAGCGGTGTTCTTATAATCGCTCACCATCCGAGCGCACGGCTGGCGTGCATTGCTTGAAGAGTCGGGGGCGCCGGTGGGCGACTTGGCCTATGGTCCTCCCGTGCTCGTGGGATTTGGTCCTTTGCCGTGAATTGGTTGGGTAGCGTATTGCTACCGCCGGTAGCCTATTGCCAATGGTTTGGGTCCTATTGTCGGTGATCTCGCCGGACCTGACCCGGACAAGTCGGCGCTTGGGTGGATGATATTTTCGCGGTGCAATGGGTGGTGGGTCAAAACATCGAGCCCCATTGCATGTTTTGCCATAACTTTTACGGTCTCTTTGCCCGTACAACGAGGTTGCGGCGGATCGCCCTCACGACCAGGAGCAATGCTACGAGGTGGGGTTGAGCCGGAGGAGATCCGCGGCGAAGAGCTCTAGTAGGCGAGAGAGATCTCGGCGGCGAGCGAGCTAGAGAAGATCTGGTTGCGAGAGCTCCGGTAGGCGAGATAAGATCTGGCGGCGAGAGCTCCGGCGTGAGAGAAGATCTAAGGCGAGGAGCCGGCAGGTCGCAGAGAAGATTCGCGGCAATGAG
Organism: Nepenthes gracilis; assembly: GCA_033239525.1. Lineage (NCBI taxonomy): Eukaryota > Viridiplantae > Streptophyta > Magnoliopsida > Caryophyllales > Nepenthaceae > Nepenthes > Nepenthes gracilis. Next base: position 14,765,900 of record BSYO01000007.1, read on the forward strand.
CTCCGACAAGCCGAGAGAATATCTCAATGGCGAGAGCTCCGGCCGAGAGCGAGAGATCCGGCGGCGAGCAAAGAAAGATCTGCCGGCGAGCTCCGCAGGCTAGAGAAGATCGGCGGCAATAAGCTCGGCGCAGCGGAGAATATCTCAAGGCGGTGAGAGCTCCGGCAGCTGCAGAGATCGGCGCGAGCGGGCGAGAAGATTCGCGGCGAGGAGTTGTAGGCCGATAAGATCTGGCAACGAGCTCGGCAGCCGGAGAAGATCTAGCGGCGAGGAGCTTCGACAGGCAAGAGAAGATCTAGCGGCGAGAGCTCCGGCAGGCCAGAGAGATCTGGCAGCGAGAGGCTCCGGCGGGCCAGAGAAGATCTGGTGGCGAGAGTCGATCGGCGAAGCCCCCAGTGGGTTGATTGGCGAAGCCCCCAGTGTCATATCTTCTAATGGGTGCAGATGGTCAAGAAGAGAGTGCTCTTCTAAGCGTTGGGTACTAGCACATTTGACGTCAATCACCGGTTAGCATGGCTACCCGATGAGGGGTCGACGCCATGGAAGGTGATATCTTTAGTCGTCGTGTTGACTGGAGCACAAGTATTGACCGTGTTTGTTTTGCGTAAGAGATTGAGTGTTGAGGGGAGACGCTAGACTTTTTGTCGCGTTTCCCACAGACGGCGCCAATGTTGCGTCCCGGGTCCGCGGTTGCCGTACAGATTAGGGAGCCTTCAGATTCTCTAGCACGCAATGGCGTCAAGAGAAGGGTCCGGTCTCCGTCTCTTTGAACCTGGACCTGCACAACACAAATAACAAACAAGAGGTCAGAAGCCGACGGGGGGTTGTCCCCCGTCGACACTCCGACGCTCAAGTCAGATATCTTCCGCAATAAACGGAGGAATGCATGCATAAGATGCGAGAATGAGGGGAGTGTGAGAGGGATGTGATTGGAGGCTTGAGCTCCATGAATGCGCTCGGCAGAGGGGCGACTTACCTGTATGCCCGCGGAGGGTGACTTGGAGTGTGCCCGACAAAGGGGCGGCTTATAGGTGCGCCCACAAAGGGCGGCTTGGAGGTGCGCCCGCAGAGGGGCGGTTTAGAGGTGCGCCCGCGGAGGGCGGCTTATAGGTGCGGCCGCAGACTGGCAGCTTAGAGGTGCGCCCGCGGAGGGCGGTTTATAGGTGCGCCCGCAGAGGGGCGGCTTATAATTGCGCCCACGGATGGCGACTTTAAGAAGGAGGACTAAATGGAACTAGTAAGTAAACATTCTTGCTACCTGAGCGGAGGACCAACTCTTGGACTGCGAGCTCCTGGCTATGGGATAAAGGGATCGTGACTCCAAGACGGAGGGTTGAAGGCCTCCTGGTTGGCGGAGGGCTGAGGGCCTCCGGATGGCGAAGGGTTGATGGCCTCCGGACGAGAGGAGGGCTGAGGGCCTCCTGGTGGCAAAGAGCCAAAGGCCTCTGTGCCTCCTGGATGGAGGGATGAGGGCCTCCGGATTGTAGGAGGGCCGTGGGCCTCCGGATTGTAGGAGGGCCGTGGGCCTCCGTGCCTCCTGGATGGAGGACTAAAGGCCTCTGGACAGTAGGAGGGCCGAGGGCCTCATGGCGGCGGAGGGCTAGGGCTGAGGGCCTCCGGACTGCAGGAGGGCCCAGAGCCTCCTAGCGGCAGAGGGCTGAGAGCCTCGGACTGGCAGAGAGCCAAGGGGTCTCTTGGATGAGAGGAGAGTCGAGGGTCTCCTGGCCATCAACTTGCTCTCATTGGAGATCGGCTAGTAATGGCTATGCCATTCTCCGAGCCTTATGGAACTTTTTCAAGCTTCTCCCACTTGTCCTTCAATGCTTGAGGATGCTTGCTTTTATAGTGGAGTTTGCAGATGTATTGTCTCTCAAAAAGCAATGTGGGACTTTTAATTTGAAGTTGGATTGTGGGCTTGCTGCGGACCTGGCCAATTGGCCCAGGGTTATTGGACCCATCAAATCAATTAAAACTAACAACTAATACAATACATACTATACAAAATCATTAGGTTAACAAAAATAATAACATTACAGATTTAAACTAAGTTCTTCCCGTCTTCACTCTTGTTCAGCAGGCAAGAACTCATAGGATTCATCTGAAGGGTTAGTAAAATAGTAAGAAATGAGCCAAATATTCAATAAGGTACTATACATAACAAAAAATATGCATATATATACTTAATTTTAAAATCATATTGTAGGAGGAGGAATCGTTTAGGATGAAACAATATAAATATGAATGTAACCTCTTGATTTTTTATCTTACTCTTTTCTTACTGCAGCCATCAAAATTTATTTTTTATTCTTTTTTATTTTTATCTATTGAAACATGTTAAAAATTTACTTATCTTTAGAGATCAGGGGTAGTAGACCTTACCAGCTAAATGAGGGGTCGATCAAAACTCAAATTGTGTTTGTTCCTACACAATCAAAAGCCTTTGCATTGCTATTAAAGACTCGAAGGTAAGCTATCTACATATAACATTATAAACAGGGTCAGATGCCCCTTCTTAACCCCAAGATAATAGTGTTAGCTGATGATCTTCCACCGTAATATATAAATGCATGTCAAAATATACTACCCACTGAATTATAATCATTGGTCCAATTTCTTTACATTCTTTACTTAAAGAAAACTCTTCACTCTGCATCTTAATCTTAGTTCTCACTATTTTAGAGAACGATTTATATTTTTCTTATCAGAACAGAATTGCAGAGTTCCCTTTTTCTTTTCCATAATGACAGATACAATTTTATCATATCAATTTCATGAACATGAAATTTTGACAAAAATACATGTAGCAAAAATTTATAAATTTTCCTACAAATTTAATAAGCATATTTCACACAATTAAATATGCAATATATTTTTATAATCTACATATATAAAATACTTTAAAACTCAAAATTATGAAGTAAAAACATTTAGAAATGATTTTTGTACCTCTAAACATGGAGAGAATTTTAAGATAATACATATAATTATGACTTTTTTTTTTGTAAGTAAAATGGAATTAAATTAAAAGAAAATACAAAACTATGTTCTAACTCGAAGTGTTTTGCCAACTTAGAGGGAGAATACAGACGCTAGGATATACCCCGAGCATTACCATAAAATATTCTATGATACCAAAAGAAAACATACAAAAGGAAACCGGCCAAAAACCACCATCCAAACCGACCACAAGCCTTCGATCCAACTGGTTGAAAGACTCAGCACTGCATTTACAAACCGGCTATCACAACATAGTTGTAAATCGGGCAAACAGCCATCCCGGCCAGTAGCAGCATACTGAGCAATTCCGGCATTTTCAGTATTTTGTTGCATACCGGCAACTAACCAATCCAAGCAAAATGCATACCGGCATTTTGACAAATCAGCAATAGGTGCATTCCGGCAAATCATAGCAGAGCAAGCCTTCCAAACAGCCAAACTCCATACTGGCCAGATAACACACAGCATACCGGTCACAAAACTCATCCAACCTGGGCAAATGGGCCACATCAACATGACATCATACCGGCCACAACAACGATCCTTAGGCAATTCTTTCATCGAAGAACAGTCTTCCAGAACCGTCATCTATTCCACCCAATACAGGCAAACTACCTTCTAACCAGGACATCCATTCCATCCCAACATCTTCATCCATTTGCCTACCATTTGGAAACCAATTGACCCAACCGGCTGAATCAGTCGAATGAAAATCAGTCCGCCCATACCAGGATCGTGGGGGAGGAGGAGCCAAAATGTTTTCCACTTGGCCGGTCAGCATTTTGACCGGCACAATAGCCCTTTTTTTCCTCATTCATTTTGCCGGTCAACGTGTTGACCAGCCAAAAAACCATCCCGCCATTTCTTAATACCAGGCAAACGCAAACAAGGCAAATCTACAGGCCAACTAATGATCCTAGCCTTTGCAGCAAACCAGTAAAAACCACAATCCGGCAAATGATCTTTGGCGGGAATAAATCAGCAAATCATAACAATCAGCAAAAGCATTTCGGTAAAAACACACCAACTGGTAATCCTGGACCATACTAATTTAGGGAACCTACGACCGGCTAATGCTTTTGCCGGAGGAATCCTGAGAGTGCTTGGATTTTTAGTGTCTCTTGGACTTAGCTGGCTTTCAGGTTCCATCTTGCTCTGGAGGAGAAAGTGTAGAAACCTGATGCGTCCCTTCCTGAGCCTGATTGGAATGCACACGCCAATCCTACTGTTGCTGTGAGCAAATGGAGGAGACAAGAGTTCCAGGAAGGCTCACTACGTTGGCAGATTTGTCACCTATATGGAGCTCTGCCACTAAGCCTCTTAAATGGCTAAAGTTGGAATTTGGGAATTCAGTCTCCGTATTCAGCAAAGCATCCGGAAGGCCAACAATTGCCTTTTTCCCAGAAGGAGGTAAGGATTTAATATATATTGGAGTAGTCGTGGCAACCACCAAGAACCTGATTGCTTCAAATAATGCACCTAGAAGCTTGTCCTGATCCGCCAAAGCCAGAGGAGAAGAAGACTTGAACTCATCCCTCGCCTCATCAGATTCAGCAAGTAAAGATTTTTCCATGAAATCATGCACAGTTTGCCTTTCTTCAGAAGTCAATGAATTGAGATATATCTGGGTAGCATTAGCCTCCAGCAACATCTTGAGGGCATTAAGCATTGGGTCGTAAAAATCGTCCTCATCTTTCACTACTTCCTCAAACTGAACGAGTACTTACAAAAAAGTTTGGTGATGGAATTGGGTGTTAAAACTAATTCAGCATCAAGCACCACACTCGAGGATCGATTCTCAAGTACCCTTTCGACCAGAGGTGAAGCATGCATAGGTTTGCCAAGAGCACCTCTATCATTGTGAGTATCTAGTGTTGATCAACTCCTGGAGGCTGAATGGAATAATTGCATCAAGAAGTGATTGTTAAACAATCAAGGTCATGGTCCTCAGTCGCCTTCCCATCTGCTACAGAGTCTTGAAAAGAGATGGAGGCAGGCAGGTTAGGAGCAGCTGTATTGGGAGCATCAGGAACAGGATGTTCCTTGTTGGTCTTGGGCTGATCGGGAGAGGACTTTGAATCCGACAAGCTTCGACCGGTAGGCCTGAACAGCTTCGCAGGTTTTACCTTTGGTTCTATCATCCCCTTCCTATTACAATGGCTACCGCGAGCAGGTTTCCGTTGGTATTCAATATTAATCACAGAGTAAAAATGATTGAGATGCTCAGATGAGCGCACTGACCTAACTTTTACATGATCAGGCAAAGGGGTATCAATTCCTACTTCCACACAAACACGGGCAAAGCCCAACCTTTCCATCTTCTCAGAAACGGGGTCCAGAATTAAAGGCTTTCCCACAACACTCGCAATCAAGCTCAATCCCAAAGGTGACTAGAGTTCCACTGGCACGTGAGACAAGGTGATCCAGATGGGAAAGGATTTGTGCTCCTCTTTAGTCAATAGCATACCTGGTTTCCAAATCTTGAGAAACAAGGGGGGTGTCCAGCAAAAGCCCAGGGACCACCCGCAAAACATTTCTCCAGCTGATTACAAGAAGAAAAACGGAAAAAAAAGAAATAATTGTCATTACTAGCCACATGTTGTAGCCCAAATCGAGCCCAGAGTTTCCTAGCGATGTGGCTGACAGCTTTATAATGCAGGGGGGTTGCCAGAGAAATACCCAACCAGTGTGCCACCCCATATTTCCTCCCCTTGCTTGATAACTTCAAACGGGGGAGTCAAAACCTCCCCATCTCCTAATTTAGGAGGAAAATATTTCAAGGAGGACTTACTACCTCTGGTTTTCTACTGGACCACCGAAGACCATGAAGCACGAGGGAAATTGGCTACAGCAATAAGTTGAGGGTTTGAATTAGACACCGCCGATAAAGATGCGATTGCAAAGGCGGCAATATCATCAGAAACAGGAACCGTCTTAGTGTAGGGAAGGATCACCGCCTGTGAAGAACAGACCCTTGACATCCTACAAGGGGTGACATCAGAAAACTCATCCACATGGGGGTTGACTGCCTTCGACGACTGAGCTTGAAGCCCATTTGCCACAACACCAGACAGCACAGGGGAGGACATGGTATTCACCGACGGATGTCCATAGCCCATTTCCGGCTGCTTTGTGCGTCCAAGGAAAGAAGCATCTGGGATAGGAGACTGCATTGGGGCCATTCGCTGTAAGGGAGGGAACGAACCATAGGAATGATCCATTGTAGCCATTGAACCCACTTCCAAAGAATTAGAATTGGAAGGAAGGGAGGCGGGGACAAGAGGGAAGGAGCAAACAAAGCCCCCAGGGAGCCGGTCTTGCCGGCGAACGGCAAAAATCGATTGAGGATCGCCTTCGCAAATTTTGAAATTTGAAATGAAGAGAAAAGGGAGAGCTTCTCTTGCAGAGCTTAGCTAACTTATACACATAATACACATAATTATGACATAGGTAATTAAATAGAAGTTCTTAATAAATTTTGCTGTAAAATCATAGTAGACAGATAAATACACATATTTTCATATTTTTATTTCAAAATCTTAGTTTAGAAGAGTATTAGAATAATAATACTCAAAAAGAACAAAAATAAATCAAAATAAAGGAAAGAGAGAGTTAAAGGTACACTTGCCTTTACCTAATATACTAAAATTCTTAATCTGAACATCCTGAATTAAGCTACTCGGAACCTTTCTCCTTTTTCTCTCTCTTCTTCTCTGTCTTTCAACCTTTATCTCTCTATTTTCTCTCTCTTCAAATTGTTCCATCGTTTGAAAATGCGATGGAATTGATCCCTAGTCAACTTTTATAACAGACCCATGATCAAGTACGGGTCAAGCGCGAGGCCGGCACCGAGCTACTGAAATTTGCACCTGTTGGGGCACTTGGGCACGTAGCAAGCATGCTCAGAGGGCACAAGGCAGGCACTGTAGCGTCAGTTTGAGGTCGATGCACAACTTGTCCAATTTGTAATTTTTTTTCTTTTTGACCTTATTTTCTACGTCTTTTGACCTCAATTTTAAATATATTAACTTAGATAACCAAGATTAATATAAGTTAACACTCGGTCTTTATAATTCTTCCCTCATTATAAAATTTTCTCTTCAAAATTTTAATAAAAGTTACATACCTCAATGAAGAAAATGATGAGGGTACTTTTTCCAAATTTCATCGTCTTGTTCCCATGTGGCCTCTTCTTGCGAATGATTTCTCCTTAAAATTTTAACCAACGGAATGGTCTTTGTCGGCAGTACTTGATCTTTACAACGTAAAATCTGCATTGATTCCTCAATATATATTAAATCTTCATTAATTTCTAAAGGCCCATAATCAATAATGTGGGTTGGATCATAAACATATTTTCAGAGTATCGACACGTGAAAAACATTATGCACTTCTTCCAAATGTGGTAGTAACGCCAACTAGGAGGCTACTTCGCCAACTTTTTTCAAAATTTTAAAAGGGCTAATAAATTTCGGTTTTAATTTTTCCCTTTCCCCAAATCTGATTATTCCCTTAGAGGGTGATACTTTTAGGAAAATATAGTCCCCAATCTCAAATTTCAACTCCTCTTTTCTTCGATCTATATAACTTTTCTATCTATTTTGAGCCTGTGAGGACCCGAAATTGAAAACGTGATAATTAGATGTAATTAAGATGATTAATATCATTAAGAAGCTAAACATGTAATGAACAAGTGTATGTTAAAAGCAAAAGTGGAAAAAATGTCCGAATTCAGCAAACAGCCGAATAGTGCCTGTTGCACGCTCGAGCGGCTGCAGCAAGCGGAAAATCCAGTAGTAGTCCCGCTCGTTGGGCGCCTGCTGGCCGCTCGAGCGTATTTAACAGAATGTATCCCGCTCGCTGCTCGCCTGCTCGAGTGCGAAAAACAGAATGGAGCCCGCTCGCCACTCACTCGCTGGCCGCTCAAGCGCGAAAAGCAAGAACACGGCCCGCTCACTGAGCGCTCGAGGCCCGCTGGCTTTTGCTCGCATTTTTGCTTCGTTTATGTTATAAAAGGGAGAAGAAAAGGAAAAAGAGAGAGAGAGAGAGAACAGAGCACACACGTAGGAGAGGAGAAAGAGGAAAAAGAGAAGAGGAGAAGGGAAAATCTCTAGTTCCAACCCACACCCGGTAAAATAACGGTAGATCGGGCCAAGGCAAGTGTACCTCGAACATTGTTTTCCATTTTTACCGATTCTCTTGCTCTAAAGTTGATGAAAATGTTGCAAAAATGATGTTAGTACTTGTTTAAAGTGCATGAAGCATGTTTCCTTCGATTAATCGGTTAGATTTTTTGTTTATCCATGTTTATTGCAAGATTTGGCTTCGATTTCGTGAATGAGCATGAAAACGGTGTTCAATTTCTCTTGAGAGTATGTGATGAAACCCTAACTCGAAAATGTTGTGTAGTTTGAGTAAATTGCATGATTTAATGTATATGCATGGCATCTATGACATTAATTTCATGAAATATGTACATGTAAGAGACCGATTTGAGTCTAAAGGTTTTGGTGAAGCCCTAGTATGAAAATGAAGAGGTTTTAATGAGTTTTAACCATAGCTTCTGTTATGTGAAAGTTAATTGACATCGAGATGAAGCTTCCCGTATGGTTTGTTTTCGAAAATATGTACGAACTTATACCGATGAAATTTCTATGTAAATTTAAAGAATTGCTTAAGAGTATTGTGAAAGTCTAATTTCGAAAAAGGGGTTCTCGATAAAAAAAAGGTTTCCGTTACAGTTGTTTTAAGACCCGGGACTGACTACAGTTCGGATAGGTTCTCCGGCATGCCTTAGGACTTTACGGTGGTAATTGAGGATAACTCTATCCATGGAGTTATTTGTAGTTCACCCTGCCCTCAAGGCGTTACGGTCAGGAGAAAATTACCGTTACCGACCTACCTTCGGGTGGCATACCATACCGATCCCGTGAGATGGGATACCCATATGACAGTTACAGGCCTTAGATTGTGTGAAGTGAACACAATCTATCCTCGATTATTCGCCCTCTCAACTGGTAGGGTATACTGGCAGGGTATGTATCGATATGTTGCGAAGTACCACTTACTGTTTTACCGATATATTATGTTACCATACCGATTACCGAATATGAAGTACCGATTTATCGAATATGAAGTACCGATTATCGATATGTTAAGCTATGAAGTATCGATGACTGTTTATAGTTTACCAAATGCTATGCACCGATTACTGCTTACCGTTTTCCGTTTGTTAATTAACGATTACTGATTTCTATTTACCGACTACTGATTTGTGAATCTAAAGTATAATACTGTCAAAGTATGTTTTCTCTTTTTTCGGGATTTTATTCTGATTAATTGTTCTGTTTATGCATAGTTACATGATCGTTCTGCATCACCGTTTTACTGCTCATGTGCATGTACCTTGCTGGGCCTCGGCTTACTGTTTTATTATTTTTCCTCCTTCAGATGAGACAGTAGAGCTACTGACTGATGAGAAAGAGTAGACCAAAAGGTGTTGTTTGAAGACTTTTGGGAACCTTAGCGCATTGGAGCTGTTTTTGAAGAGCTTGTCGATTTGAAGGCCTAGCTGGAATTGTGATTTTTATATACTGACTTTATATTTATGGATGTTCTAGAACATGTAAATTTTTGTACGAAAAGTATATGATATGTATGACTGTAAAAAGGAAAGCTATACTTCTACAGGTTATTAGTTTACTTCCGCTCTAAATTCTGGATTTACTTACAAGTCCTAGACGGCATCTCGTTATTGAACTGTTAGTGTAGCTAACGGTTTTGTAGATTTATGCCATGGATGGCATATGCGATCCTATGTATGTTTCTTGTAGGAAGAATTGTGAATGATTGATAGTTGTATACTTGTAATGGATGATCATACAAATTATATTTTGGGTTTTTCATCCTGTTACAAAGGAGACTCTACCGAAATTTCTGCAGAAATCTTGCATTATATTTTAGTACCGTTAATCCTGTTCCTATCTTGACGGAAGCTTTTGAGGAAAAAAAAAATCCGTTCCGTCACATTTGGTATCAGAGAATTGAGATGCCTTAGGAATTAATTGATCGAAAAGCGAAAGCATAGGTTTGAATCTCTGAATAAAATTTTTGTATGAATAAGTAGAGGAAGTTAAGACAGTTAGGACCCTTAAGAGATTGATTCTTAAGCTTTTATGAAAAAAAAAAATCCGTTCCGNTCACAGAGCCACTTTTAACTTTTCATGGATTACCTTAATCTTATTAGATGTTTCCCTAATAAAATTCAGTCCCATAAGCCTTCTGTGAGGTTCCGAATTCAAAAACTTGATAATGATAAAGTGATTAGTATACTAATGATCAATACTAGGCCTATGGAACGAATAAGGTTGGGTATCGGAAGAAAAATTAAGAAAAGTTCGGGTTCGTCTTCTTTGAGCGCGCGGGCAGAGCTTACTTTCTTTGCACGCTCAAGCCGTGGTTCGAGCACATTTTTTAGAACCTCCCGTGCCCGCTCGCCGCTCGAGAGGGGGAAAGCCAGCACCGCGGCCGCTTGCTGCCTGCTCAAGTCGCGCTTGAGCGGTGGCGCAGTATAAAAGTCGCGCCCTGCTTTCTCCTCGTCATTTTTTCGCTCGATTTAGGGTTTTTAGAGAGAGAGAGAGCACCGATCCTAGTGAGAGAAAGGAGGAGATTGAGGCCGTGGAGTCCAAATCCGTCCGAGAGCTAGTTATAAAGGTGAAAGCACGCGTCGAGACAAGTATTCTCATACTCACTTCTCGTTCTCTTTCGTTGTTTTGCTTGATTTTGTTGGGTATTTTGTGTCGATACCCAACGTGAATGTTAGAATCATGAAGCCCATGCCTTGAGGTCCAAGAATATTAATTGTTTGTCCGAATCGTGTCCGATCCACCTAGTTTGGTTTCACCGAAACCCTAACCCACGAAATTGGGAATTTCCCGTTTCCCTCCTGTATATCATGAAATTGACCTCAAAATGTGAATCCCACGTCCCAATGATGCATATATGTCTGCCGCGGGTTCGATTTTGCACGTCTTGACCCATTCGCGGAGTCCGAGCCCTCTAAATGGGCACTGACACTGTTCACCTGACACCCAAGGTGAAAATTGCATGTTGTTACCCTCGTAAAATGTTGAAGTGACTCTATAATATGAGTCCCCATATCCCAATTGTATGTATCTCTCGACCGGATGTCTGAATCTGCAAGATTTGACCCGTTCGCGGCATCCGGGAGCTTTAAAAGTCCCCTGTAACTGTTCATCCGAAAATAAATGGGAAGTTGCATGCTTCCATCATCGTGTTAAGTTAGATCGAGCCCAAATGTGAAACATCGTGTACCGATTGTGCGTACGTATCCACCGGACGTCCGATCTCCAAATATCGAACCGTTCACGACGTCCGGATGTTCAAAAGGAACCTGACCCTGTTTACCGTAATGAAAAGAGAAATGTATATGTTATGCCTCGTTAATTGTTATGGAAATAACGTTTAACTGTTTAAGCGAAAATGTAAGCTCCTATATGTGTATCCATGTGCTGGAAGCAAGGGAATGAGTCCCGGAGGTTTCAAAGTGATATGGGATCATCGGAGGTAAGGAATCTAATCTCTCTCGTGAACTTAGAATGATTTGTTGTAAGTAAAGGAATTGAGTCCCACAAAAGGTTGTGAACCGAGCAAGTGAATCAAAGGGAATCCAAATTGTGCCTTGTGATGATATGATCTCCCGGATGGAGATGTGTGGGATGGAATGAACTCCTGATTGGAGATATATGTGATGGGAATGAGATTTCCTGAGTTGTGAATATGAGTGGCAAATGTGGATTTCCCTCTCCAAGTGTTGAAACTAACCTTGAAATTAGGACCATATTCATAGGGGTAGTATTCTTTAGCATACCATGTCCATTGCGGTGTGAACCCGAGGAATACTTGGCCACGTATTCTGACCACTCGTGGGAGCGGGTGATGTTCGTGGTATACTTTAGGAAACTACTGTGGAAGAACGAGGATTGCCCTGGTCCCTGGGGGTGTGGGGCGTGTCGTTGAACACTACATAGCGAGATATAGTTGTTCATTGATTGTTGCGTGGATGCAACCAGGGGTCAAGTACTGCCGACCTAAAATGCAGTCGTGGCTTTAGAATGTGTAGCGAACATATTCCTGTCCTCGTTCTCTCGCATCGTTGGCTAGTACGGTCTACTAGCCCAGGTCCGCAAAGATAATGTAATAATGAAAATGAATAATGTCCAATCGATGTAACCATGAGAACAGTATGAATCCAGTGATTCCAAATGTTTCCTGTTTGTTCTCCTGATTCATGTTTGTGAAGATTCCTTGAATCCTCCCCCGTTCTAGTTCTTGTATATGCCTGTGAGATGTGTTTATGATTATACTTGTTGAGTTGTAAGCTCATTCTTGCTGTTTGTTATTTTCCTTCCAGATGAGAACACTTAGCCGGAGCCTGATAGTTAGAACAATGAGAGAGACTTGCTTGAAGAGATTAGCTGGATGTCAAGTGCTCTGAAGATTTTGGTCATCTTGTTGTAATGAAATGTAGCAGCCACTCATGGATGGATGTGGCCCGTTGTTATTATTTTATGGTTTTGTTATGCTTTCACAGATTATGATGATATAGTATGCTTCCGCGTTTGTATTGATGTTTTGAGCTTTGTTTCATTTTAGATGGCATCTCTCTAGTCCCTATACGGTAGATAGGAGTACTGTATTGGAGTCATGGATGATATGGCAGATGTTGTGATCCTGTGTATTGTGTTGTAGGCTTTGTGTTAAGCCTCCGATTAGATGTGTACTTGTACAAGATGTTTTTGAGCAAGTTGTATTTTTGGTTTTTCTTCCAGTTGCAGAAGAAACTCTGCCGAAATTCCTGTAGAGTCCATAGGTTAATTATGGACTTTAGTTTGTGTTGTCATTGACGGAGGTTATTTATTGGAAAAATAATCCGGTCCGTCACACCTTCGATTGCCCATCTCTTTTCAATGAATCGGGGAACGACATTTTCTACGGTATAGTGCCTCAAAAAGGGCCATTCCAATACTTATATATTAACTATTATTATAGAAAAATTTTGCCAATGTTAAATGGTTATCCAAATTACCTTTCATTTCCAGACCAAGGCCCATAATATTTCCTCCAAAATCTAGATGGTCCTCTCCGATTGCCCATCCGTGTGTAGGTGATAAGTCGTGCTAAATTTCAAGTTCATCCCCAATTCACAGTGTAAGCTTTCCAAAAATTTTAAAATGAATCTTGAATCTCGGTGTAACACAATTGATGTCAAGATCCCATCCAATCTAACTATCTCTTTAATATATATTCGGGCTAACTGATCTCCTGAGTATGTCACCTGTATGGCTAGAAAATGTACCGATTTCGTTAGTTGATCAATGATTACTCAAATTGCACATGATTCTTCGGAGTTATCGATAATTCCATCACGAAATCCATTGTCATATCTTCCCATTTCCAACTTGGAATAGTAAATGGTTGCAACAAGTCGGGTGGTTTCTTGCATTTGGTTTTTAGCTGTTGGCAAATCAAATATTTTTCTACAAAAGCCAAAAGTTTCCTTCTCATATTCCTCTACTAGAATATTTTCTTTAAATCATGATAGATTTTATTGATTCTCGGGTGGCTAGTACATTTTGACCGGTGAGCATCATTCATTATTTCCTCGTTTAACTCTCCAATATTTGACATATATATCTGGTCTCGAAATCTTAGGACTCCATCAACACGAACATTAAAATCAACTCTAGAGTCCCAATTTAGATCTCCCGCAATATCAGCTAAAAATAGATAATTCATCTGATATTCCATAATCTACTTTAATATCTTCGGTTGAATTTAAAAACATGACAGAATTATCCAATCACCATGAGTATATCTCCTGATATCGCATTGCTTCATCCATTCAAGTATCTCCATTTCCTTAATTCTCAAATTTGCCACGAAACCTATTTGACGGCTCAAAGTATTTGGCACCGCGTTGTCCTTTCTTAGCTGATACTAAATTTCATAGTTATAGTCTTTCAAGATGTCCAACCATCTCTTTTGCCTCATATTCAACTCTTTTTGAGAGAATAAGTATTTCAAATTTTTGTGGTATGAATATACTAGGAATTTTTCACCGTATAAATAGTGTCTTCAAATTTTTTAATTAAAAATTACTACTGCAAACGCTGAATCACGAGTCAGGTAGTTCTTTTCATGGACCTTTAATTGCCTTGATCCATACGCTATTACCTTTCCGTACTGTATTAGAACACAGCCCAATCACGTCCTGAAAATGCCACAGTAAATAACAAATTCACCAGATCCTTCAAGAATTCTCAAGATTGAAGCAATAGTCAATTATTATTTAATTCTTGGAAACTATGTTCATATTTTTCTATTCAAATAAATTTAACTTCTTTCTTCGTCAATTGAGTTAGTGGTATGACAATTCTTGAAAAATTTTTCACTAATCTCTAATAATATCATGTCGTCCTAGGGAAACTTGAATTTCCAGTTATCGTAGTAGGTCGACTGCAATTAACAATAGCCTCGATCTTTTTGGAATCCATAGAGATATCTCCCTTCGATATGATATGCACCAAGAATGCTACCTCCTCAAGTGAAAATTCATACTTCATGAATTTAGCATGCAATTTTTGTTCTGAGAATGTTTGAAACATAATTCTCAAATGTGTCTTGTGCTCATTGTAACTTCTCGAGTAAATCAATATATCATTAATATATACTACAACAAATTGATCCAAATAGGACCGAAACACCCTATTCACCAAATTCATAAAAGCGGTAAGGGCATTGGTCATTCCAAATGGCATAACTGAAAATTCGTAGTACCCATACCTCATTTGGAATGTGGTTTTCGGCACATCCTCCTTCTTAATTCTCAATTGGTAATATCCCAAACGAAGATCAATCTTAGAAAATACCTGCGCCCTTTACAATTGATCAAATAAGTTATCAATCCTAGGCAATGGATACTTATTCATGACTATGATCTTATTCAGTTCTCGGTAGTCAATACACAACCTCAATAATGTATCTTTCTTCTTTACGAATAACACTGGGACACCCCAAGGAGAAACACTCGGTCAGATAAATTTTTTCTTCAAAAGTTTCTACAACTACTGATTCAATTCTTTCAACTCTGCCGGTGTCATTCTATACGATGTTTTTAATATCAGGGCTGATCTGGGAATAATTTCAATTTCAATTTTGATCTCCCGCTGCGATGGTAAGTTAGGAAAATCTTCAAAAAAAAAAAAAACATCTTCAAATTTACTAACCATTAAAATATCCTTCATCGATACATCATGACTCCTAATGTGCTGGCATAAGCTAAGTAGGCTTGGCATCCATTTTCTATCAAAGGTCGAGCATGTAAAGCCAAAATAAAATAAGGTAACTCCTTCCACACTGCACCTTGAAAATGAAATGGTTCACTTCCAGGAATGTTGAAATAAACTCATTTATGGAAACAATTGACATTAACATGATAACTTGCTCACTTGTCCATGCCCAATATCACATTAAAGTCATACATCTCTGACAAAATCAAATCCACACCCAGTTGCAATTCATTAACCAAAACTTCACACCTCGGATATATAATATCCATAGCCATAGATGATCCCACTGGTGTTGACACAACTAACACATGCTCTAGAATTTGCAAGGAATATAACAAATGACACACAAATCTTGGGGACACAAAGGAATAAGTGAAACTGGAATCCAAGAGTACATGAGTAGGAGTATTAAAAATAATAAGGGTACATTTTACCATGTTTGGTGTCGCCTCTGCATCCTGTACTGTGACAGCAAAAACTTTGCTTGAAATATTGGGCTTCGTCGCCAATAGTCTCTTTGGTCTAGGAAAATCCTTGATTCTATGATCATATATATATATATATATTGGTAAGTAATTAAATTCAATTAAAAAGAAAAAAAAGAAAAATATAACACTTATATTCTATTCCAAGTGTTTTCAACTTGCAGATAGAACATAGTACCAAGGCAGCCCCAATGCACCATGACATAAGTCATGAAAACAAAAAAACAAAAATACAATCAAAACATCATAGAGTAATGTCTCCTACTCAGTCATCTAAACATTAGATCGACAGCATACGCCAAACACAAACTAGAAGGATGAAGCCATTCATGCAACGACAGGAGATCAATCACCACGCAAACTAGTAAGCATAGCACACAAACCAGCAAGATCGTCCGAGCAGGAGGAAGTAGCCGTCCGTGCGTCGACAGGATAACATACTAGTCAATGTAGAGAAGCCACACCTATAGACTAAAGCATCTAAAATTCTATGATCATGTTGTCTGCAATTAAAAACAAGTTCCCAAAACTTTATAGCATGGCTTTCCTCCCTGCCACTTTCCACATTGTGGACACATTGTTGTTGCCACTACTGTTGCTGTTGTACTCTGTACAGCTTGTGGTGCTGCCCTTCTCTTTCCTTTTTCCTCCACTCTTGCCTTTTTTGAAGGTGCTTCTAATGTTGAACTTTGACCCGAAATTGGGCCGCCACGACTTTCCAATTTTCTTCCAAAGAACTGATCCCTTTTGAACTCTTTCTCAAATATAAGATCCCGATCTAAAACATTCCCATAAGTCCAAAGATTCAAAGTCATGAGCTGCCTTCTGATCTCATCCCATAGCCGTGACTGAAATTTTCTCGCTTTTCTTCCTTCATCTTGGACAATATGTGGTACATAGCAAGGCAATTTCGTAAACTTGGTATCATATTCAGCCACCAACTAGTTTCCTTGCCTCAACCGGGCAAACTTATCTTCTTTCTGTTTTCGCAGGCTTACCGGGAAATATTTATTCAAAAATACTTCTTTACACATCTCTCAAGAAATGTCATTTTTTGCCACCCCCATGACTCTTTTCTGCATAAACCACCAATGGTTTGCTTTCCCTTCCAGTTTATAGGCTACAAATGTCACTTTATCCTCTTCTGGACAACGGATCACCATGAAGATCTTTTCAATCCTTCTGATCCAAGTTTCTACCTTCATTGGATATGGATCTCCCACAAACTCTGATGCTTGCTCGTTTATTAATCTATTGTAGGCAATTGTTCCTAGATTTGCAAGGGATGGAACTAAGATTGGCTATGGATTTCACCACTCTTGATCGAAATTTCTCTACAAAGCCCGTAGACACCACGCACAGACTTTGTCCTTGTCTTCAGGCTGTCCTCGGATTAAGGCACTTCTACACGAGAGTGACCCCACCACTCTGTACTATTGCATCTCGGCCAATTAGCTAGATGGCCATTAAGCACCTCGACCTTTAGCACTACATCCATTAGCATTACCTCGGTCATATTATCCACTCTACCTACCTGCTAATGTAATACTCCATCTCGTCATTATGGACCGATTGCTATGGCTCTAGTTAATGGACAATATTTCTAGCTTCTGACGCACGGCAAAAGAGATCTTTTTTTGCCACTTGGGATTCATCTTGTGGAGCCAATTTATTGAAAGTCCAATGGTTGCGCTCATGCCAAATGTAGTAAACAGATGCAACTAGGGTGAGATGGTAGGAGTATGCTTTAAGGTTCTTTCCTTTCCATTTGTTTGCTGCCCAGATAATGTTAGTTTGCTAATCGTTATACGACCAGCAAAGCCTGACTTGCCGGCGCATTATCCTCCACACATCAAATAAAAAGGGGCAGAAAAATAAAAGATGCTCATGACTTTCTCTTCCATGGTTACATAAAATGCATATTATTGGTTGCTGAATGAATGAGCTAATTTGGTCTAGAGTGCTGAGCCTTTGGCGCATAACCAGCCACAATATGAAAGCATGAGCTGGAATATGATTTGGGCCCCAAACTAGAGCATACTATTTCACATTTTCTTCAGTGTTCTGAAAAATAAAATATGCCAATTTAGCAATAAAAGCCCCAAAATGGCAGTTGCTCCATTTGATTACATTTCTACGGGAGGTGTTAGGGCTATATATCGGCATGTGCTCCATGATATTTGCAACATCTATGTCAAAATGATTTGGCCACTGCCATTTACTTTGATGGATGATCTCCTTGACTTTTGCGTCCTCAAGTAAACCAGTAACACATCTCAATCTATCAGAGTAGCAGTTACAGAGTGGGCCAAATGGATGCCAATTATCTATCCACTATCTTTACTGATTAAGATACCGTTATGGTTAATACATTTAAGTTGGTAATAACTAATATCTGTCATGACTTATGTACATAGCATATCTTACATAATACTATTAAGTATCTAGCAACTCGTTCTAACTTATTGACTACATTCATATCTTGTATATTTTTTATAATTGTTGAGTCTAACTTTAATAATGCTTGGGTTAGTATGGCATCCAATGAATGAGAGTCTTGTGTGCACACATGGTCGGATTGAATATATGTGCCACATTATAAATGGGTATACTGTTATAGGAAAAATAACTTTTTCATTGAGTATTAAAAGTACGTAATTTTCTAAAAGTTTAAATAGTAATTTGAAGACACATTTAAAATATAATACTAATTTAGGAGACTTTTTCATCATTTTGAATGAGTTGTCAAGAAAATTATTTACAGATTATAAATCAAGGCAAAAATTATCAAATTTAATAATGACTAATTCTACATTAATGTTATAGTTGACAAAGATTTATACGCAAATTATCTTCAAGATGATGCAGTATGAGATAATGAAAGTATCGACTTAGTGTCTTATTTCACAATATAATCCCAAATATATCCTCGCATCTCATGCTAATCTAAGGCTTTCAATTAAGGTTATTTTGAGTATAAAGTTGATGTGATTGAATGTGAATGTCGATTCTTCATGAATAATGAAATCCATTGTGCACATGTCTTTAAAATTTTTAACATACATAACATGACTATTATATTTGATAAGTATATACTTACTGTGATGGAATGAGTCATTTTTCTCTATTGACCTTCGTAAAAAATCATATAAAACTAGTGCTCACAATTTAATAACATAATTTTTTATAAAAAATTGGGTAGAGTTTTTTTCTAAAAATGGTCAAAATCATAC